>CAUYPK010043477.1:0-49873 GCA_963574355.1 Loris lydekkerianus | reverse complement strand
TGGGGAAAGGACCAAGGAAGGGGAAGGGAGGAGGGAGGTTTGGGTGGAGGGAGGGTAATTGGTTGGGCCACATCTATAGTGCATATTTTTATCTATAACAAAAAAAAAATTAAAAAAAAATAGTAATTAACCTTAGTTTGCTGAAGGACCACCATTGTACGAGGAGCTGGTCACTGTCATTGTGCAGCACGTGACCGTGAAGGCTCTCAGCCTGGACTTCGCTGCTGGCCGCCTCGCGGATGGAAGGACATTGTCAGATACGCACAGTCTCTATGCTTCCAGCAGAACCTTTGTGTAGCTATGGGACAGCCCCACGCTGCCACCACAACCTGACTCCCGTCCCGCAGCAGCATTTGGTTCTGGGGTCCACGACCCCCGGGCCAGGAGGCACAGAGAGCCTTCCTCCCCCCGCTTTTGGAGTGGGAAAGTCAGATCAAGCATCTCAAGGCCTCATTCGCTGTACTCCAAAAACTGGGCTCACTCCATGGGCCAGATTAACTTGTTCTGAAATTCTCCAGAAGACAGAGTTTGCCAGGCAAGTTCCTAATAGGAAGAGTGTAACTCCAACTACCGCTAGGAGTGCAGGCTTCAAGCAGCCGTTTGTTTATTAATGATGTTAATGCATGTTGATTGAGCATTTACTATGTGCTAATTGCACATAGTAACTCTGCTTTCTCATTTACTTCTCCTGTCCACACTAAGAAATAGATAATGTGCAGTGATTATTTCCATTTCACAGATGAGGGAAGAGAGATCTAGAGCTGTCTGTGACTTGCCCAAGGTCTCACCACTGTGAACATGCATCCCCCTGGAGCTGAGGTCTGACCAATGACAGAGTCTGTTAAACACTACTCTCCACCGTCTCCGTGGTAAAAGGTATTGTTCTACACACAATTACCAACTTGTTTCTCTTTAGCTAAGAAGAGTAGGTCCCTGAAGACAATGAGCCCAGCATTGCTAGATTCTATAGATGAGCAGATTAACACAGTTGTCAAGTCTCACTTCACGAAGGAAACAGGTTTTAAAATGTGTTTCACCATCATTTTATTAACAATTAACTTATAAAACAAAATATGTGGGAATTTAAAAAATCAAAATTTAAAAGCTCAATATGTTTATTAAAATGAGCATATCAATAAATTAATTTTTTTTTTTTTTTTTTTTTTTTTTTTTTGCCTCATTTTGCTTCAAACCAGTGAAAACAGGTCCCCAAACCACAGATCAGCACCAGGGCAAGAACTAGCATTTGAGACCATCTATTCTTTGGCATTTTATGAAGCACACTTTGATTCTGAATATAGCTGGAGAAAAACGAGGATGGTATTTATTACATTTGTTTATAATTCAGACTTCCCACTAACTTCATCTGGTTTCTGTCCTCCCCAGCACACAATTAGTCTGAATATTTGAGGTTTCCCTATTGTCTCCAGGAAAGTTCCTGGAGACAAGGGCAAATCACGGGCAAGTCTCACAGGTCAGACAAATTGTGTTTTGGGCCATAGAAGCAGGTCCTTAAATAATTTTTAAAAAGTAAAATTACCATGTTACTGAAGTTATAGAGTGTTTAAACCAAATGAGTGAATAGGTCTTAGGCCCAAACCAAAGAGTATATTTTAAAGATGACCACTGATTTAAAAATGATAATTCATCACACTGCAAATAGGCAGAGAGAACTAACTTCAGCCGTAAGGTGAAGGCATGGCTCTGATCAATGTCTGGGTGGCTCTGATTTGTTTGAGGCCAGTGACCTTTTCCTACTCCATTTTTTTTTTTTTTTTCAAAACTTTTCTGACCATTTGACATTACACAGTTCTTCTTAGTTTATGAGTTGCTGGTTATCTTGAGGGCATGTCTCCTTTTCTGGGACTGAATGTGAAAATTCAACCAGGGAAGATGCACACCATCATGTTATTTCATTACTTGTTCCTTTGACGGTTTGAGAAGAATTTGTCAAAAGTGTGTGAAATGTCTTTTTTTTTTTTTTTTTTTTGCAGTGTATTCAAGGATTTTATTTATTTTTTATTAAGTCTTTTGTACATAGATCATAAATACATTTATGCCCATTTCATGTGTTGATTATTTGTACAAACTGGAGTGCTTACATCATACTAATCAGCATAGCTTTCATCTAATTTACCCAATTATAGCATTGGACATTTGTGTTCTACACATGATAGAACCAAATTGTACTTGCAAGGTGCTCCAGAGGTGTGGTCCCCCTATTATCCCCTACTATCCCTCCCATCCCCTTCCCATCCCTTGCCCGCCCCTTCCCTCCTTCATCATAGCCTAAAGTTGTGTTTCATTTTTCATATGCAAGTGTCAGTTATTATAAATTGGTTTCACAGTAATGCTGAGTACATGGGATACATTTTTTTCCATTCCTGCGATACTTTGCTAAGAAGAATATTTTCCAGCTCCATCTATGTAAACATAAAGGAGGTAAAGTCTCCATTTTTTTTTACTGCTGCATAATATTCCATGCTATACATATACCACAATTTATTAATCAATTCATGGATTGATGGGCACTTGAGCTTCTTCCATGACTTGGCAATTATGAATTGAGCTGCAATGAATAATCTAGTGCAAATATCTTTATTGCCAAATGAGTTTTGGTCCTTTGGATATACACCTAGAAGAGGAATTGCAGGATCAAATGCCAGGTCTACATTTAGATCCCTGAGTATTCTCCAAATTTCCTTCCAAAAGGAACATACTAGCTTTCATTCCCACCAGCAATGCAGAAGTGTTCCCTGTCCTCCACATCCACACCAACATTTGTTGTTTTGGGATTTTGTGATATGGGCTACTCTTACTGGAGTTAGATGGGTATCTCAGAGTATTTTGGTTTGCATTTCTCTGATGATTAAAGATGATGAGCATTTTTTCATGTGTCTGTAGGCCATGCACCTGTCTTCTTCAGAGAAGCTTCTGTTCATGTCTCCTGCCCACAATGAAATGGGATCACTTGTTTTTTGCTTAGTTATAAGTTTGAGTTCTCTGTGGAATCATTTGGCAATAAAGATATTTGCACCAGATTGTTCACTGCAGCTCAATTCATAATTGCCAAGTCATGGAAGAAGCCTAAGTGCCCATCGACCCATGAATGGATTAATAAATTGTGGTATATGTATACCATGGAATATTATGCAGCAGTAAAAAAAAAATGGAGACTTTACCTCCTTTATGTTTATATGGATGGAGCTAGAAGATATTCTTCTTAGCAAAGTATCTCAGAAATGGAAAAAAAAAGTATCCAGTGTACTCAGTACTACTGTGAAACCAATTTATAATAACTCACACTTGCATATGAAAAATGAAACACAACTTTAGGCTTTGATGAAGGAGGGAAGGGAAGGTGGAGGGATGGGGATGGGGTGGGAGGGATAGTAGGGGGACCGCAACTATGGAGCACATGGCAAGTACAAGTTGGTTCTATTTTGTGTAAAACACAAATGTCCTAATGCTATAATTGGGTAAATGAGATGAAATCTATGCTGATTAGTATGATGTAAGCACTCCAATCTGTACAAATAATCAACACACTGAAATGGGCATAAATGTATTTATGATCTATGTACAAAAGACTTAATAAAAAATAATATTATAAAAAAAATATATTTCTGTTGTTTAAGGCTCCCATTCTATGGTATTTTGTTATAGCGGTGGCTAAAAAAATTAGATCATCCTAAGAGTTTCAACATAAAGTAATTAAAATGAACAGAAGTGTAAAATGAACAGAAATGCCAGGGGCGTGAGGAGAGGACATGTACATGAGTATGTTGAGAAAACGGAGAGAACAAAATTATCAAACCAACAATGCAAATAATTTTCCAGAATAAAATAATTTAAATATCCCAATTTAAAAGGGCCCAACCCCCCTGCCCCATCTTGAGTGATCAGCATCATGAATAAGCAAAGGACCAAAAACGCCACAAACAATACCATGAAATTTCAGAACACTGAGGGTAAAGAAAATAATCTCAAAGATCCTAGAGAGGATAAGAAAGCCAGTTTTCTGGTTTCCTTGGAGGACTGTGAGCAAAAACTACATTACACTCTTTAATAACAGCTTTGGAAGCCAGGCCAAGAAGAAAAACTGTCAAAAGATGAGGAAAAATAATTTCTACCTCGGGATCATATGCCAAGTTATGGGTAGGTATTTAATATATACTGATTCTGATGATGGAGTAAACATATTTTCGGACTTGTAAGGCATCAAAAAATACCTCATAAAGATACTGGAGAATGTGCTATGCTAAAATAATGGAATACATTAAGAAAGAAGAGGATGAAATCCAAAAGCCAGGGGATCTCAAAAGAGAAGAGAAGCAAAGGGAATTTCAAGGGAGATCTGAGATAGTTAGGTACTCAGTTAAGAAAATAAGCAGTCCTTGGTGCCTGTAGTACAGTGGTTACAGTGCCAGCTACATACACCGAGACTGGTGGGTTCGAACCCAGCCTGGGCCAGCTAAACAACTGTAACCAAAAAATAGCTGGGTGTTGTGGCGGGGGCCTATAGTCCCAGCTACATGGGAGGCTGAGGCAAAAGGATCTCTAAAGCCCAAGAGTTTGAGGTTGCTAGGAGCTCTGATGCCACGGCACTCTACCAAGGGGGATATAGTGAGATTCTGTCTCAAAAAAAAAAAAAAAAAAAAAAGAAAAGAAAAGAAAAGAAAAGAAAATAACCAGTTCAAACTGGGGCAGAAGGACAAAGGGGTTCAGAAGAAAAAGAAATATAATTTGACATAGTCATTTGGAAAATAGCACTGAGAGAGGTTGGAAAGTTTAGAAAGATTTAGTGAAAGGAAAGTACATGAGAACAAACAAAATTTATGCTAAAAAATACAGTAACAGTGGTAATAAACTAAGCAGTGATCAATATTTATATAAGCATAGCATTCAAAGTTACAATATTTTTAAAAAGAAATTAAATTATAAATTTATTGGGAGGATGAGGTAATGGTGTGCAAATGCTAAGCCCTTACTTTCCCCATAGGAAATCAATAATAATAGTGATAATGTGTATCATCATATCGCTTAGAAATATGGAGATAAATATTATGAAAAGCAGCTAAAAGTATGCAAAATGATTAATTTTCAGGAGAAAAATTTAGGAGGGGGATGCATGGGCAAACAATTAGTAATTTTTTATTTTTAAGCTCTGTAATATTCAACTTTTAGTATACAGCATATATATAAATATTTGTACAAATACATACATACATATATTCCTACAAATCAATAAGAGAAAAACAACTCACTAGAAAGGAGGAAAATAATTCAACGAGTAAAACATTCAAGTGGCCAATTATTCATGGGTAAAACCCTGCTCAAATTTACAGGTAGCCAGAAAGCAAACTGCAAATTAAGGCAACAATGAAATACAGTTTTACCTCCACCGAAGTGGCAAAGATCTAAACTTTTACAATGATGTGGGGAAATTGGAATCACGTCCTATTTGTGGGCATGTAAATTGTAACTTCAGTTTTGAAGAATAATATGGTAATATCTTGCAAAGTGGATGTTGGCCCAGCAGTTTCAATTTAAATATATACTATCAGTCTGGAGTGGTTCCCCAAAACTTCCCTGAAGCTAAGAATCACTCAGAGTGGTTGGATGAGGGACTTATGAATCCTAAATCTTCCCGGACTTGGACCTCATTGGAGGGCCCAGGATTTCTTGCCTATACTATACTGACATTGGAACCTTTATGATTTCCGGTTTGGGATTCCTTAAAGTGGAACAAAAAGTAAAGACCTGCAGAAAACAGTTTGAGAGACTATCAAATTTTACTATTTTCTACTTTTTCCCACTTCGTTATTCAAGAGCAATTTTTAAAACAGCTTTAAACATTAGCAAGTCCCTTCAAAGTATTCACCTTCATTTTCAAAGAAATGTCTGTTTTAGAACTTGTATCTATAGCCTTAAGTAATACCCAACAAAATTAAATAATATAATAAAAACTGAGATCATGGATAAGTTTGGGAATATACACAACTAGCTCTTCATAAATTGTATGACCCACCTAAAGGAGAGAAACAGGTGGGTGTAGCCAGCAGTCAAAAGTGTCCTGCGTACTGTCAGTGACCACTGGTAGATTTTACAGAGGAAATGGAACATGTGGCGAATCTGATAAATTAGTTAATTAGAGGTTGGTTAAACTACTTCTGTATTTTCATCTATCTGAGGATAGCCACAGATAAGAACTGTGAGCTTTTAATAATTGAAGTGATCAAAAATGTACTTCCTCTGAAGTACAAGAAGACTTGTGTAACTTTACAAACATAAATGATTTTAAACAAATCTCCACTGTATGCCATATGACAGGGTGGAAATGTTCATAATCGCTTAGAGAGGAAGATAATGTTTTATGTGTCACTGGAGGAAAGCGTAAAACAAATATTTCACAATTTTTCTCTAGCCCATTTATTGTTTTGATTTGACTCAAATAACCTTTTCTTGTTATTGTAATCGACTTCCTAATGCATCTTCTCAATTGCATGGGCAGATACTCAGAACTTTATATGCATGAATAATATAAGTTGATGTAGCAATATATTTTCTTTGTTTTCACATTACACATACAGCACAAATCCTAATAAAACTAGACTGGAAGGTATTATGAATTCATTTGGTTAGGATTCAGTTACCGAGTGAATGAATAAATATATATGATTTAAATTAAGGATGTACAGTCCATTACTTACTTGCCACCTCTCCTACTTTATTTTGACTTTTGCACTTATCATGTTTTATTAACATTTGGAAGTCATAAACATGAGTAGACTGAAAGTCATATCACAAAGTTGAGGTTAGAGGTTTGTTATATGTAGGAATATGAAAGTCCTGAGAGTAACTGTAGAGAAACTTGTTCTCAGATGCACTGATTGAGAGTATTGGTTGTCTGTGATGTTCAGAACTTCATTTTGTTGGTAGTGAGTGCAGGTGATCCCACCCAGTGTCTCTCAAAGACTGATCTTTGACTTCTGAATTGAATCTATGGTTAGAAATGCCCAAACCCAGGCTTACCACATACCTACTAAACTTTATTCTCTGGAGGTAGGGTCAAAGAATCGCTGCATTTATTTTTTTAATTAAAAATTTCAAGGAAGGGGAGTGGAGGGGGGAGGTTTTGGTGGAGCGAGGGTAATGGGTGGGGCCACATCTATGGTGCATCTTAGAGTGGGTACAGGCAATTGCACTAATGTATACAGCTATGATTTAACAATAAAAAAAAAAGTCTCTCAAAAAAAATTTTTTTTCCTCTCTATTTTTTATTGTTTGGGATTCATTGAAAGTACAAAGGGGATTGCATTTGTTAGACAATGTTCCTCTTATTATAGTGCCCTGGCCCCAAGAGGAGTTCCATACACCATCACCCTCCTCCCCTCTCCTCAATTGCTCATTCCTCAACCACCCTTGTGTTAGCTCATCTACTGCCTTCGTATTAGATGTGAGTACATTGGATTCTTGCTTTTCCATTCCTGTGATGCTTTACTAAGAAAAATGTGTTCCACTTCCATCCAGATCAATACAAAAGATATAAGTCTCCATCTTTTTGATGGCTGAATAGTATTCCATGGTATACATATACCACAGCTTGTTAATGCATTCTTATGCACTTCCACATTTTGGTGATTGTAAATTGAGCTGCGATAAAGAGTCTAGTGCAAATGTTCTTATGATAAAAGGACTTTTTTCCTACTGCATAGATGCCTAGTAATGGGATTGCAGGATCAAATGGAAGGTCTAATTTGAGTTCTTTGAGGATTCTTCATACTTTTTTCCAAAAAGGTTGTATTAGTGTGCAGTCTGACCAGCAATGTATAAGTGTTCCCTTATATAAGTGTTCTCATCTGCAGCTTTGAGACTTTGTGATGTGGGCCATTCTCACTGGGTATAGATGGTATCTCAAAGTAGTTTTGGTTTGTATTTCTCTAACAATTAGAGATGATGAGCATTTTTTCATATGTTTATTAGCCATTCATCTGTCTTCTTTAGAGAAGGGTGTATTCATGTCTCTTGCCCAGTGATCTATGGGATTGTTGGGTCTTTTTTTGTTGATTAATTTGAGTTCTCTATAGATCCTACTTATAAAGCTTTTGTCCTTTTCACAATATGCAAATATTTTTTGCCATTTGGAAGGTTGTCTGTTTGCTTTGGTTGTTGTTTTCTTAGCTGTACAGAAGCTTTTCAGTTTAATTAAGTCCAATTTGTTTATTTTTGTAGTTGTTGCAATTGCCATGAAGGTCTTCTACATAAAATCTTTCCCGAGGCTGATATCTTCAAGTGTTTCCCTAACACTTTCTTTGAGGATTTTGATTCTTGCATGCCTAAGATTTAAATCTTTTATCCATCTTGAATCAATTTTTGTAAGTGGTGAGAGATGTAGGTCCAGTTTCAATCTTTTACATGTGGTTATCCAGTTCTCCCAACGCTACTTATTGAATAGGGATTCTTTCTCCCATTGTATGCTTTTGTTTGATTTATCAAAGAAAACCAAACAATTTTAATAAAATTGATAAAACTTTAGTCAGATTCTTAGGTGGTGTTAAGACATTAGTTTAATCTAATAGTTTTCTATTTAGTTCCAAATGTCTGTGTCTCTATTTTTGTGCCAATACCATGCTGTTTTAATCACTGTGGCCTTGTAGCATAGCCACAAGTCTGGTAAAGTGATACCCCTGGCTTTGTTTTTATTACAAAGAATTGTCTTGGCTACATGGGGTTAGAAGAATTATATTTTCTAAATATTGAAAGTATGGTAACAATATTTTAGTGGGGATTGCATTGAATCTGTAGGTTGCTTTTGATAGTATAGACATTTTCACAATGTTTATTCTTCCCAGCCAAGAGTATGGTATGTTCTTCCATTTGTTAATATCTTCTGCTATTTCTTTTCTTAGGGTTTCATAATTTTCTTTGCAGAGGTCCTCCGCCTCTTTTGTTATGTATATTCCTAGATTTTTCTTTTTTTTTTTTGAAGCTACTGTGAAGGGAATTGTGTCCTTGATTAGCTTCTCATCTTGGCAATTATTGGCATATACAAAGGCTACTGATTTGTGGACATCGGTTTTATATCCTGAGACACTGCTATACTTTTTAATTAACTCCAGGAGTCTTATGGTTGAGTCTTTGGGGTTTTCTAAGTATACGATCATATTATTGGGAAAGAGCAAGTGTTTTACCTCCTCTGCCCCCATTTAGATGCCGTTTATTTCCTTCTCTTGCCTGATTGTATTGGCTAGAATTTCCAGCACTATGTTGAATAGTAGTGGCCATAGAGGACAAGCTTGTCTGGTTCTAGTTCTAAGTGGAAAAGTTTTCAGTTTTACTCCATTCAGTAAAATATTGGCTGTGGGTTTGTCATCAATGGCTTTGATCAGTTTAAGAAATTTGCCACCTATGGCTATATTTTTCAATGTTCTAATTAGAAAATGATATTGGATTTTATCAAATGCCTTTTCTGCATCTATTGAAAAGATAATATATTCTTTGGTTTTGCTTCTGTTGAAATGGTGACTTACATTTATGGACTTGTGTATGTTAAACCAGCCTTGTATCCCTGAGATGAAACCCACTAGATCATGATGAATAATTTTTTTAATGTGTTACTGTAATCTATTGGTTAGCATTTTATTGAGAATTTTTGCATCTATGTTCATTAGTGAAATTGGTCTGTAGTTCTCCTTTGCAGTTGGGTCTTTTCCTGGTTTTGTTATCAGGGTGATGTTTGCTTTGTAGAACATGTTGGGGAAGAGTGCTTTCTTCTCAATTTTTTGGAATAATTTCTGCAGTAGGAGTGTATGCTCTTCTTTGAAGAATTCTGGTGTGAAGCAATCTGGACCAGGGCATTTTTTTGTTAAGAGTTTTTTTATTGTTTCTTCAATCTTAGTGCTTGAAATTGGTCTGTTCAAGAGATGTATTTCTTCTTGGTTAAGTCTAGGGAGAAGATGTAATACCAGCTATTGATCCATTTCCTCCTGTCAAATTTCTGGGCATAGAGTTTCTTGTAGTACTCAGAGATGATTGCTGGTATCTCTGTGGCATCTATTGGTATTTCCCCTTTATCATTTCTGATTGAGATTATTAGAGATTTTATTTTTCTGTTTCTAGTGAATCTGGCCAAAGTTTTATCCATTTTATTAATTTTTGAAAAGTCATCTTTTTGTTTTGTTAATTTTCTGAATGACTCTTTTGTTTTCAATTTCATTAGTTTCAGATTTAATTTTGGTTATTTATTTTGTGCTACAGAGTTTGAGATTAGATTGTTCTTTTTTTCCCCAATTCCATAAGAAGGTTCATGATTTTGTTGATGTGCTCTCTTTCTGATTTTCTAATTTAGGCTTCTAATGCAGTAAATTTCCCTCTTAAGTTGCTTTTGCTATATCCCACAGGTTTTGGTAACTTATGTCTTCCATGTTGTTATGTTTGGGACATTTAATGATTTTGTCTTTTATGTCTTCCTGAACCAAACTATCATTCAGCATAAGGTTGTTTAATTTCCTAGTCTTATGTGGAATGAATGTGTTGTTAGAGTTGAGTTCCACCATTATTGCCTTGTGATCTGAGAAGATACAAGGTATAATTTCTATTATTTTAATTTTGCTAACATTTTATTTGTATCCTAGTATGTGGTCTATTTTGGAGTACATACTATGGCCTGATGAGAAAAATGTATATTCTTTTGCTTTGGGATGATGTGTTTTTTTTATATGTCTATTAATCCCATTTGTTCTAGGGTTACATTTAAGACCTTTGTATCTTTGTTTAGTTTCTATGTAGAGGATATGTCCAGTTCTGTCAGAGGGATGTTAAAGTCCCTGACTATTATGGTGTTATGGGATATATCATATTGCTCAGACCCCCTCAAGGTCTGTTATACAAATCTGGGAGCATTTAAGTTGGGTTCATAAATATTTAAAATTGAAATGTCTTGGGTGGCACCTGCGGCTCAAAGGAGTAGGTGCTGACCCCATATGCCAGAGGTGGCAGGTTCAAACTCCGGCCAAAAACTTTGCACCATTATGGAAATTAAGTTTTGACCTTTAGCTTCTGGGTGTTTACTTTGCTGGTGGTCCATTGTGATGGTCAGTGTTGAGAATAGGTCTAAATATTTCCTGTAGAGCTGGTCTTATTATGGCAAATTTCTTCAGTGCTTGTATATCTGCAGAAGACTTGATTTCTATGTCAATTTTGAAGCTTAGTTTAGTAGGATACATATTCTGGGCTGAAAATTGTTTTGTTTAAGAATGTTGAAGGTGGATGGGCATGTTTTTCTGGCTTAGAAAGTTTCAGTTGGAAAGTCTGCTGACATCCTAATGGCTCTCTGTAGGTCAGTTTGTGCTTACACTTGGCTGCTTACAGAATTTTTTTTTATCTTCACTTTGGCCAGGTTCATTATAATGTTTCTTGGAGAGGCTGTATTTGAGGTAAGATGATCCTGGGCTCGATATCCAACTGAAAGGAGTGTATCAGGATCTTTAGTAAAACTTGAGACGTTTGGAAGTTTTCATTTATGATAGTCTCCAGTAGGGCTTCCATTCCTTCGGGACTATCTTCTTCCCCTTCAGGGATCCCTATTATTTATATATTTGAATACTTCATGTAGTCTCATAGTTCTCTACATGCTTGTGCTTTCTTTCTTCTTTTCTGCCTCTTTAACTATCTGGGATAACTGGAAAACTTTATTCTCTGTCTCTGAGGTCCTTTCTTCTCCATGGTGTAACCTATTTTTGATACCTTCTACTGCATCTTTACATTCCCTGATTGTCTCCTTTCCTTAAGCTCCACCATATGCTTTCTATATTCTACATATTTCTTTTATGACTTTTGTTTCTGTCTTTCTATTTTCTTGTCCATTCCTCTTATTGTCTTTGTCATCTATATTTTCAAATCCCTTTCTGTCAAATCCATTAATTCTTTATAGGTGGGGTCTTCTGTAGTAGCTGCCTCATAGTCCCTTGAGGGGTGCTCTGTTGTGGTTTCTCCTGTTGCCCAATTTTTTCTGTTGGTTCCACCTCATGTGTTCTTTCTTCTTGCTCACTTTCTTGTCCTCCTTTTTCCTTCTCACTGCCTCCTTTGCCTCACATTACCTTGTCTCAGAGCTTAGGTCTTGAAATGGACTCAGTCTGAGCAAAGCCAAACTCTTCCTCGTGGCATCATGAGTCCTTGCTCTTGATGACTATATGTGGCAATATCTTACCAGGACACCAGGTAGTGCCGTGGGTGTTTTTTTTTTTTTTTTTTTTTAGGAGAAAGCACAGCCAGCAACCTCTATGGTCTTTATTCCAAACTTAGTTGCCTTCAGTGTTTGCCTGATTGCTTCCTCAGCATTCAGACCTTGCCAGATTGGGATCTTAAAGGTCACAAGAATCCTTCAGGGGCAGGTCTCATAGTGCCCCCTGACTTCTGTTCCCCTGCAGGGTGGGAGTCTCTCAGCCTATTCCACACAAATGGAGTTCTGATCCCAGAAGGTAGAATTTAAGACAGCTGTTCTTTAGGCCTCTGCTAAGTTGTTCGCACCAGCTTCCCATAATGGCAGCCCCAAGGACACTGAGACCTTCTCTGTATGGCTGCCACATCAGCCACCTAACCTATGTCAAATCCACTCTAACCAATATTCAAATCTGGTTGCTTTATACTATTGAGTCCAGCCACTCTTCCAAGATTTCCACCCAGCTTCCCCCAACAACTGAAAACTCTGGAGAGGCTTCCTTCCATCCTGGACCTTCCAAGGGCCAGCTGATTCCAGTGGGTTGCAATCATTTGCCTAATTCATCAGATTTTCACTGCTCTGGATCATACACTATATCCAGCTCACCACCTCCTTGCTGAGCTCCCTGAGCTACAACTCTGAGTAAGGTTTCCACTCCATGTATGACTGGGTTCTCTCTTTTTCCCCAGTTCTTCTAGGATAGCTTAGCTGAATGATCCTTCTGGTCTGCCATCTTGCCCTGCCAACCCGTGTTTTTAGTTAACCCATGTATTAATTCTTACATAAAAGTTTGAGATTACCTTAGTTTATACCCCTTGGAACAGAGCTTTGACAGGGTAGTTATAATCATGACATATAACCTGTTGAAGAATTGCTTTTCAGAAACACCTGTGAAGTGGAGAGTGAAGCAGGATGGAGAAAAGAAAGGAGCTGAACTATGCTATAGTCTCAAGGGAAGTTCGTTAGTCTAGTTCACAAAGGGTAGGCTGGTGATTCAAGAGTGGCAGTATTTATTTAGTACTCTGAATTCACTCAGTCCTATGCTGTGGAATGTATGGGAGTAAGAGGCAGGGTAAACTGGCACAGACCTTCCCTGGAGAGGAAGTTTCTACTTGCAGAGGGCAGTCTTCTGAGAATGGGGTGGGCAGCTGAGTATCCTTGTAGCCAACACTCATGGTAACTGGGAGGCAGGTACTCTGGGATCTGGGTGGAGCATCAAAATGACATCTATTTTAGTCCACACCATGCACTTCTCAGGTGCACTTGCTTCTTACATTCACTTTCACTATGCAGATACTGAGACCACAATTCTTGGGAGAACAGAATAGGAGGGTTGTTGGGATAAACTATAGCCCCTAACTCCTGTGACTGATATCAGCATCCTAATTAAGCACATCATGTCCCTTCAATATTACCCACCTTTTTTAAACCTTCATCTAGCACATCTACCTCGTAGATAGCTTGCCTTGTGGGTTGATGCAGTCTTCACCCACAAGGGCCGGAATTCCCAGTCACCATGCCTTTTATTTTATTTTTTTTGGAGACAGTGTCTTGTTATGTCACCCAGGCTAAAGTGCAGTGTTGTCAGTGTAGCTGACTACAACCTCAAACTTCTGGGCTCAAGTGATCCTCCTGCCTTAGCCTCTTTAGTAGCTCAGACTATAGGCATGTGCTGCCATGCCTGTCTAGTTCTTCTATTTCTGTGGAGATGGAGTCTTGCTCATACTCTTGCTGGTCTCAAACTCCAGGCCTCACTCAATCCTCCTTCCTTGGCCTCCCTAAGTGCTAGGATTACAACCATGAGCCACCATGCCAAGTCTTTTTGAAACTGGGGTTGCTGTACCTACCTGTTTATAGTCACAAATGGGCAAGGATATACCAAGAGCTGTACTAGTAGATGTGCCAGCCACATTAATTTATGTTCTCATTATTAAATGGCAGCTTTACTTTTTCATGATGAGCAGGGTGATAAGGGTAGCTCCTTTTTGTATCTAATGGCCAGTTGTCATAAAAATTTCAATGTATCTAGGTGACAGTCATTGATTTGTGTTTAGTTGAACTTTTGTGGTGTCTGTTGGGTGGGGACTATTTTCTATCTTGCAATCAGGACCTCTGGACTCACAGACCTTAAACACACAGGGATGAGAAGCACAGATTCTTCAAGTGAGTCACTGAAAGTGATGGTGAAGGGGGCTCTTCCCACGTTTCTATTACTTGATATCTGCTTAAAGGTATTCTGCTATTAAGGACACAGCAGTACCATGTGATGCACATTTGTTGAAGAAATTTACCAAATCCTGAAGACTAGCACATATTCTCACAGAATCTCATCTTCAAGCTGCTGTCCCAGCTACATCTTTTAGAAAGTATTTCATTATTTTATTTAAGCAATAGCTTCCTGATCGTGTGAAAAGTGGTAGGATTGTGCATTCCAAATATATGTACCCCCTGCCACACCTCTCAAGCATAAAGTGGGTCCCTTGAACAGGGGTAATATTATGGAGAATAAGGTGACCATAGATCAGACACTCTGTCAGCTCTTGGATAGTGGTAATGGCTAAGAACCTGTGAATGACAAAAACAAACCTGTAATGATGTGCCAACTCGGACCAGGATGGGAGAAGTCTCATGCCACTAATTTACTAGTAAATTTACTAGTTGATTTCCTTGAGAGACGGGTGTTTAGTTATATTCCAATAAAGGAAATCAAAGTGAAGCTTCAAAATGTATTCTGTTACAAAGACCCACTGGCTTTGCCTCTCAGGGAATAATTTGAGCCAAAATTTAACACAAAATAACCATGTTTGGCCATATTTATATATCAGTGTATTGACTGCATGTAGTCTAGTTGAAATTGGTTGAATTTTGGTCTAGCCTAAATTGGTTGAATTTTGGTCTAGCCTAGTTATTTTTGGTCTAGCCTGAGTTAACATAAACTATATCTATAATTAGATCAACAAACTTAACAAACAATGACACTATAAATTAAGCATTAGCTAGTTATTAGAGGAATAATAGCCAAATCATTTTCACTATATGGAGTCAACCTTTGAAAATTTCAGCTGCTACTCATAATGAAAAAGCTTGGAAACAGGAACTGCAGAGGAATGACGTGGCCAGATGAGGATTCCTTTTTGCTTTCAAAAATTTCATTTTATATGATACATTTTCTTTAAAAAGGTACTGGTCTGTAAGTCTGAAAATGAATAAAGTAAATACTAACTTTATTTTTTTTCCACCTAGCTAATTAGTTACAGAATTTAAAATATAAAATCATAGATTTGTGGAATCTCAGAATTAGAAGGGCTTAGAATTACAGACACTTTCTTTCCAATAAAGGAATCTTCTTTATTACAAGCTGATTGTCAAATGGCTTCACTAATTATGTGATAAGAAACTTAGTACTTCATAAGACAATCTACCTAATCTTTTAAAAGCATTATCTTTTTACAATTATAAGGATAATACAATATATATATATATGTATATAAGAATAATTTTATATATATTTCATGGTGTTATAGCTCACAGCAACATCCAACTTGGGCTTAAGTGATCCTCTTGCCTCCGTTTTTCTATTTTTAGTGGCGATGGCATCTTGCTTTTGCTCAAGCTGGTCTCAAACTCGTGAGCTGAAGTAATCCACTTGCCTTGGCCTCCCTGAGTGCTAGGATTACAGGCGTTAGCCCACCATACCCAACTGATAATATATTTTTATAGTAGAAAAAACTTATACTATTAACACTTACATGCATGTATGAAAGTAAAACTCAATGAAAATATGGTGTAGGAGGGGGTCAGAAGGGATAGAGTAAATCCATACCTAACAGGTGCAATTCACATATTCTGGGTGAAGGGCTAACTTATAATATTAGCTTTAAATGTACAAATGCAAATTATGTAAACAAAATGTGTGTTACCTCTATAGTAGTCTAAAATAAAAAGTAAATTAAAAAAACACAAAAACATAGACTAAAAAATAAAAAGTATAAACATCACTTTAAATCTCTTATTAAAAATGGCTTCTATTGCATTTTGTTTTTGTTCTTCCCCATATTTTTATGTACTTTAATCAGCGTCTGTAGTTGAGGCTACAATCATGTTATGTATACAGTTATGTATCTTTCTATTTCCTAACATAAATTATAATAAAAGCTTTCCTAGTTATTAGAGATACCTTTGAAGCATCTTTATAATGATGCAAAATATCCTGTCCTGTGGTTCAACCACAATCTACTTAATTATTCTCTTCTGGTTAGACAATTAGGTTATTTCTATAGGAGAAATTGAAGGATGATAAGGAATTTACCTATAGATGCTTCAAACAATAGATGAGCTTGCTTTCTGAAAGTTATGCCATAATGTGAAGACAAGATAGACAAGTGTGTCTTTACTCATCTGGGAATCCTAATGAGTTTCATGCTTCACTTTTAGTTTGCATATAATTCCCCTTAATTATGTATATGCAAGATAGAAATTGGATAATTTTACTTTCTCTGATGTCAGCATATACTTCAAAAGCATTGGAACTTTTTTTTCTTTGATCTTCTTGTTTTCAAAGAGTCAACATATCCTTTATGTTGCATTTAGTGGTTTTTTTTTTTTTTTTTCTGTTCTTTAGCATTTTTTTTTTCTTTCTTTACTTTCAGTTTTCAGCAATGTGACTATTATGTTCCTAGGCTTAGGCTTTTTGTTGTGTATGTGTGTTTAATCTGTTTGATTTTTATTAAACTTTTGCAACTTGTTGGCAGATATTTTTACTAAATTTGAAAGACAGGCGGGAATAATAGTTCTTTAAGAAATTTTTCTATTACACTATTTCTGTAGTTCTATGACTTTAATTGTGTATGTATTAGAACACTTGTCATTGTTCTATATATCACTGAAGGTCTTTCACTATTTTTTCATGTACTTTATTTTTATTTATTTATTTTTTTTTTATAATACTAAATCATAGTTGTGTACATTAATGTAATCATGGGGCACCATACTCCAGTTTTATAGACCGTTTGACACATTTTCTTTTCTTTCTTTTTTTTTTTTATTAAATCATAGCTGTGTACATTAATGTGATCATGGGGTACCATACACTAGTTTCACAGACCGTTTGACACATTTTCATCACACTGCTTAACATAGCCTTCTTGGCATTTTTTTAGTTATTGTGTTAAGACATTTACATTCCACATTTACTAAGTTTCCCATATGCCCTTGTAAGATGCACCGCAGGTGTAATCCCACCAATCTCCCTCCCTCAGCCAACCTCACCACTCCCTCTCCTCCCTTTGCCCCTTTTGCCACCTCCCCCCTTCCTCTCCTCCCTTTCCCCCTTCCTCCTATCCTTAGGTTGTAACTGGGTTATAGTTTTCATGTGAAAGCCATAAATTAGTTTCATAGTAGGGCTGAGTACATTGGATACTTTTTCTTCCATTCTTGAGTTACTTTACTAAGAAGAATATGTTCCAGCTCCATCAATGTAAACATGAAAGAGGTAAAGTCTCCATCTTTCTTAAAGGCTGCATAATATTCCATGGTGTACATATACCACAATTTATTAATACATTTGTGGATCATTGGACACTTGGGCTTTTTCTATGACTTACCAATTATGAATAGGGCTTCAATAAACATTCTGGTACAAACATATTTATTACAATATGATTTTTGGTCTTCTGGGTATATACCTAGTAGAGAAATTAAAGGATTGAATAGCAGGTCTATTTTTAGATCTCTAAGTGTTCTCCATACATCTTTCCAAAAGGAATGTATTAATTTGCATTCCCATCAGCAGTGTAGAAGTGTTCCCTTTCTCCACATCCACACCAACATCTCTGTTCTTGGGATTTTGTGATATAGGCTAATCTTACTGGAGTTAGATTATATCTCAAAGTAGTTTTGATTTGCATTTCTCTGATGATTAAAAATGATGAGCTTTTTTTCATATGTCTGTAGGCTGTGCACCCGTCTTCTTCAGAGAAGTTTCTTTTCAAGTCCCTTGCTCAGCCTGCAATGGGATGACTTGTTCTTTTCTTGCTTATACATTTGAATTCTCTGTGGATTCTGGTTATTAAACCTTTGTTGGAGACGTAATCTGCAAATATCTTCTCCCCTTCTGAGGGCTGTTTGCTTCCTTTACTTACTGTGTTCTTGCCTGTGCAGAAGACTTTAGTTTGATCAGGTACCAGTCGTGTATTTTTCAAGCTGCTTTAATTGTCTGCAGGGTCCTCCTAATAAAATATTCGCCCAGACCGATTTCTTCAAGGGTTTTCCCTGCACTGTCTTCTAGTATTTTTATAGTTTCATGTCTTAAGTTTAAATCTTTAATCCAGTGAGAGTCTATCTTAGTTAATGGTGAAAGATGTGGGTCCAGTTTCAGTCTACTACAGGTTGCCAGCCCATTCACCCAGCACCATTTGTTAAATAGGGAATCTTTTCCCCACTGAATGTTTTTAATTGACTTGTCAAAGATCAAATAACAGTAAGTAGCTGCGTTAATATCTTTATTCTCTATTCTGTTCCAGACATCTACTTCTCTGCTTTTGTGCCAGTACCATGCTATTTTGATCACTATCGATTTATAGTATAGTCTGAGATCTGGTAGCATGATTCCTCCTGCTTTGTTTTTATTTCTGAGTAATGTCTTGGCTATTTGATGTTTTTTCTGATTCCATATAAAACGAAGTATTAGTTTTTTAAGATCTTTAAAGTGTGACAGTGAAGCTTTAATTGGGATTGCATTAAAATTGTATATTGCTTTGGGTAGTATGAACATTTTAACAATGTTAATTTTTTCCCAGCCGTGAGCATGGTATGTTTTTCCATTTGTTAACATTTTCAGCTGTTTCTTTTCTTATAGTTTCATACTTCTCTTTATAGAGATCTTTCACATCCTTGTTAGATAAACTCCCAAATATTTCATCTTCTTTGGCATTACTGTTAATGGAATAGAGTCCTTAACTGTTTTTTCAGCTTGACTATTGTTGGTATATATAAAGGCTACCGATTTAGGAATGTTGGTTTTGTAACCTGAGACACTGCTGTATTCCTTGATCACTTCTAAGAGTTTTGTAGTAGGATTTCTGGTGTTTTCCAGATATACAATCATATCATCTGCAAAGAGCGAAAGTTTGATGTCTTCTGACCCTATATGGATACCCTTGATTGCCTTTTCTTCCCTAATTGCAGTGGCTAAAACTTCCATTATAATGTTGAACTGCAGTGGAGACAATGGGCAGCCTTTTCTGGTCCTGGTCTGAGTAGAAATGATTTCAACTTAACTCCATTCAATACGATATTGGCTGTGGGTTTGTTGTAGATGGCCTCTATCAGTTTAAGAAATGTCCCTTCTATACCAATTATCTTAAGTATTCTGATAATTAAGGGATGCTGGAGCTTATCAAAAGATTTTTCTGCATCAATTTAGAACCTCAGATGGTCTTTGTTTTTTAATTTGTTTGTGTGCTGAATTATACTTATAGATTTATTTATATTGAACCAGCCTTGAGACCCTGGAATAAAACCAACTTGTTTATGGTTTATAATTTGTTTGATGTGTTGCTGGATTCTGTTTGTTAGGATCTTGTTGAATATATTTGCATCTAAATTCATTAGTGATATTGGTCTATATATATATATTTTTTGTCGGGTCTTTTCCTGGTTTGGGGATCAGGATGATGTTTGCTTCATAGAATGTGTTGGGTAGTCTTCCTTCTTTTTCTACATTTTGGAACAGGTTGAGTAGTATAGGTACTAATTCCTCTTTGAAGGTTTGGTAGAATTCTGATGTGAAGCCCTCTGGTCCCGGGCTTTTCTTTCTAGGAAGATTTTGTATGGTTGATGCTATTTCAGAGCTTGATATGGGCCTGTTGAACATTTCCACTTAATTCTGGCTAAGTCTTGAAAGGTGAAGTGCTTGCAAGTATTGGTCAATTTCCTTCATATTTTCATATTTATGAGAATAAAGTTTCTTGTAATATTCATTATGGATTTTTTGAATTACCAAGGAGTCTGTTATTTCATGTTGTTTCTGATCGATGAGAGTAGAGATTTTACTCTTTTTATCCCTGGTTAGGTTAGCCAAAGGTTTATCTATTTTATTGACCTTTTCAATAAAAAACTTTTTGATTTATTAATCTATTGTATAATTCTTTTGTTTTCAATTTCATTTAATTCTGCTCTAATTTTGGTTATTTCTTTTCTTCTACTGAGTTTGAGATTGGAATGTTCTTTCTTTTCTAGTTGCTAGAGATGTCCCATTAAGTAGTTAACTTCCTCTCTTTCCATTCTCTTGAGGAAGGCTTGCAGTGCAGTGCTATAAATTTCCCTCTTAGGACTGCCTTTGCCGTATCCCAGAGGTTTTGATAAATTATATCTTCATTGTCATTTTGTTCCAAAAATTTGGCAATTTCCTTCTTAGTCTCATCTCTGACTCAGCTATCATGCAACATGAGTTTATTTAACATCCATGTTTTTGTATGAGTATGCAGATTCCTGTTGTTACTGAGTTCAATTTTTATCCCACGGTGGTCCAAGAAAATGCAAGATATAATTTCTATTTCTTTAAATTTACTGAGGTTAGACTTATGACCTAAGATGGGATTGATTTTGGAGTATGTTCCATGGGCTGATGAGAAGTATGTGTATTCAGTTTTGTTGGGATGAAATGTTCTATAGATGTCTGCTAAATCCAAATGTTGGATGGTTAAGTTTAAATCTAAAATTTCTTTGCTCAGCTTCTTTTTGGAGGATCTATCCAACACTGCCAAAGTATTGTTGGAGCTGGAGGAAATCATGTTGTTCATGTCTGTTAGAGTTTCTTTTATAAAGTGAGGTGCATTCTGATTGGGTGCATAGATATTAATAATTGAAATCTCATCATATTGAGTATTACCCTTAACAAATATGAAGCGGCCATTCTTATCTTTCCTTACTTTTGTTGGTTTAAAGCCTATTGTATCTGCGAATAGAATTGCAACACCTGCTATTTTCTGATTACCATTTGCCTGAAATATGGATGACCATACTTTCACATTGGGTCTTTATTTGTCTTTTAAGGTAAGATCTGACTCTTGTATGCAGCAAATATCTGGCCTACATTTTTGTATCCAGTCAGCTAACCTGTGCCTCTTTAGAGGACAGTTTAAGCTGTTTACATTAATGGAGAGTATTAATATGTCTGGTAAAATTTCAGGTATCAAGTTTTTTGAAAGTCCAATGGACGTTTTTAGTCCTTTTGCAACTGTGGAAGTTGGAGTTTGATCAAAAGTTTCTGAGTGAGTTTACTTTTGTGGTAGAGAATTGGGCTGGTCATTATGGAGGATAGGTCTGAGAATATCCTGAAGAGCTGGTTTAGTTATGGCAAATTTCTTCAACATATGAATGTCATTAAAGTATTTAATTTCTACACCCTCAATGAAACTCAGTTTGCTGAATACAGGATCTGGGGTTGAAAGTTATTTTGCTTTAGGAGATTAAAAGTCGACGACCACGATCTTCTGGCCTGAAAAGTTTCTGCGGAGAGATCTGCAGTCATTCTAATATTCTTCCCTTTGTAGGTAATGGATTTCTTACATCTGGCTGCTTTCAGAATTTTCTCCTTCATATTAACTTTAGTGAAGTTCATTATGATATGACTGGGGGATGTCTTATTTGGATTGAGTTGTTCTGGGATTCTGAAACTGTCTGCTGTTTGAATTTCAGAATCTCTTGGCATGTCTGGAAAATTCTCTTTCATAATTTCATGGAGAAGGGCCTCTGTGCCTTGCGAGGCCACTTCATCACTTTCAGGGATTCCAATGAGGTAGATATTAGCCTTCTTCAAATTATCGCAGAGCTCTCTGAGAGAATGATCCATTTTTGCTCTCCATTTCTTTTCCTCTTGAGTGTTTGGGTGTGTTCAAAGGCTTTGTCTTCAATGTCAGAAACCTTTCTTCTGCTTGGTCCAGTGTTCCTGAGGGATTCTACTGTATTTTTCAGATCTTTGAAGGCTGCAAATTCTTCCTTCAGTGCATCAGAATCTTTGGTGGTTTTATCCTTAAATTTGTTAAATTCTTGAGACAACTTTTGAATTTCTTCTTGAATATCTAATTCCAACTTTTGAATTGCTGCTCCAATTTCTAATTCCAAATTTTCCTCCATTTTATTAATATTGTTTGCAATCCAAATTCTGAATTCGTTTTGTGACATCTCAGCCTGCTGTTTATGAATTGGATCTTCAGGTACATCTGCTATATCTTTCCGTGTGTGTGTGGGGGTTATCTATTCTGGTTATTCATGTTACCAGAGTTTTTCTGCTGTTTCCGCCCCATGATTGTTTTACACTGTTTCATTTTTCCCCTGGAGCTTTGTTGAGGACCCATACAGTGCTATGGCCTGAGAAACTTGGGACCTGTTTGGTGTGGTTGGGATAAGTGTTTCTGTCTTGTTTTCAGCTGGTGTCAGTTCTACCCTAGTGAAACATTTACTCTGGATTGAAGTCTCAGGGGGCCTGCATTTTTATTCCAGATCTGTTCCAGGGTGGTCGCCACCTGAGTAGATGCCCAGCCTCCTCTGTTGCCCAGGGAGACAGGGGGTGTGGCTTCATAAATCTGGGAGTGAGCCCTTTTGTTTGTATCCTTGGTGTCACAGCTCAGCTCAGTGGGGTTGTTGTGCATTCTTCAACCTTCTCTCTTGTTTCAGTTCTAATCCACCAGGTTATTTGCTAAATTTCTGTCCTTTAACTCTCCTTTTGGATGGGAGCCTCTTCTAAAGGGCTATAGCTCAGAAAACAGAAGCCATCTTTTCATAGTGGTGATGTATGGCCCTTGCAGGAGAATCTGAAAGATGTTTCTATGAGAAGTAGTACATCAGACTACAAGGTTGCTTCAGAATTTAGGAAGACGTCTAAAATTTTATAAGAAGTAGAAGCTCCTCTATCATGCCAGCATTTCCTGTACTCCTGCCCTCTGACTAAACCACCAGCACATCTCCATCTCCATCTTTCTTAAGGCTGCATAATATTTCATAGTATACATGAACCACAATTTATTAATCTATCATGGGTCGATGAGCACTTGGGCATCTTCCATGACTTGGCTATTATGAATTGAGCTGTAGTGAGCAATATGGTGCAAATATCTTTAATATAAAGTGATTTTTGGTCTTTTGGATATACACCTGGTAGAGGAATTGCAAGATCAAATGGAAGATCTACTTTTAGATACCTGAGTATTCTCCATACTACTTTCCAGAAGGGACATATTAGCTTGCATTCTCACTAGCAGTTCCTTTTTCTCCACATCCATTCCAACATCTGTAGTTTTGGGATTTTGTTATGTGAGCCACTCTTACGGAAGTTAGATGATATCTCAAAGTGGTTTTGATTTGCATTTCTCTGATGATTAAACATGATGAGCATTTTTTCATGTGTCTGTAGTCCATGTGCCTATCTTCTTCAGAGAAGCTTCTGTTCAAGTCTTTTGTCCACAATGAAATGGGATTACTTGTTCTTTTCTCATTAATAAGTTTGAGTTCTATGTGGATTCAGGTTATCAACCTTTGTCAGAAGCATAATCTGCAAATATCCTCTCCCATTCTGAGGTCTGTCTGTTTGCTTTACTTACCGTGTTATTGGCTGTGCAGAAGCTTTTTAGTTTGATAACATCACAGTCATGTATTTTTGGTGTTGTTTCAGTTGCCCAGGGGGTAGGGTGGTCCTCCTCATAAAGTATTCTTCCAGGCCAATTTCTTTAAGTTTCTCCTACACTCTCTCCAAGAATCGTTAGTTTCATGAATTAAGTTTAAATATTTTATCCAGTGAGAGTCAATTTTTATTAATGGTGGAAGGTGTGGGTCCAGTTTCAGTCTTCTACATGTCGCAAGCCAATTCACCCAACACCATTTGTTAAATAGGGAATCTTTCCCCAAATTTATATTTTTGATAGGCTTGTCAAAAATCAAATGATGATAAGTGCCTGGGTTCATCTCTTGATCCTCAATTCTGTTTCATACATCTACCTCTCTATTTTTATGCCATTACCATGCTATTTTGATCACTATAGATTTACAGTATAGTTTGAAGTCTGGTAGTATGATTCTTTCTGATTGGTTTTTATTTCTGAGTAATGTCTTGGCTATTTGAAGTTTTTTCTGAAGTACTATTTTTTCCAGATCTTTAAAGTACAAAGGTGGTGCTTTGTTAGGGATTGCATTAAATTTGTAAATTTCTTTGGGTAATATGGACATTTTAACAATGCTTATTTTTCCCAGACATGAGCATAGTATGTTATTCCATTTGTTAACATATTCAGCTATTACTTTATCTTTCTTTCTTTCTTTCTTTTTTTTTTTTTTTTTTTTTAGACAGATCCTCAAGCTGTCACACTTAGTAGAGTGACATGGCATTGCAACTCACAGCAACTTCCAACTCCTGGGCTTAAGTGATTCTCTTGCCTCAGCCTCCCATGTAGCTGGGATCACAGTACCAACCACAATGCCCAGCTATTTTTCGTGTAGTTGTCATTGTTGTTTTGGCAGGCCCAGGCTGGATTTGAAGCCGTTAGTTCTGTTGTATGTGGTTTGCACTTTAACCACTTGAGCTACAAGCGCTGAGCCTATTCAGCTATTTCTTTTCTCAGAGTTTCATAGTTCTCTTTATAGAGATCTTTCACATCTTTTGTTAGGTAAATTTCCAAATATTTTATCTTCCTTAGCACAACTGTAAAGGGAATAGAGTCCTTGACCTTTTTTTTTTTTTTTTTTTTTTTGGCTTCACTATTATTGGTACATATAAAAGCTACTGATTTGTGAGTATTGGTTTTGTATCCTAAAATGCTACTGTATTCCTTGATCACTTCTTAAGAGTTTTGTGGTTGAGTCATGGGGTTTTCAGGTATAAAATTATATCATTTGCAAAGAATTAAAATTTGATCTCTTCTGACACTATTGGGATACACTTGATCTCCTTCTCTTGCCTGATTGTGATAGCTAAGACTTCCATTACAATGTTAAAAAGCAGTGGAGACCATGGGCAACCTTGCCTGGTTCCTGAGCTGAGTGGAAATATTTTCAATTTTACTCTATTCAGTATGATATTGGTTGTGGGGCTTGCTGTAGATGGCCTCTATCAGTTTAAGAAAAGTCCCTTCTATACCTATTTTCATAAGTGTTCTGATCATGAAAGGATGCTGGATATTGTCAAAAGCTTTTTCTTTATCTATTGAGAGAATCATATGGTTTTTGTTTTTTAGTTTATTTATGCAATGTAATATATTTATATATATTGAACCAACCTTGAGACCCTAGGATAAAACCCACTTGGTCATGGTGTGTAACTCCTTTGATATGTTGCTGGATTCTGTTTGCTAGACTCATATTGAATATTTTTCCATCTATGTTTATTAAAGATATTGGTGGATAATTTTCTTTTCTTGTTGGGTCTTTTCATGGTTTGGGGCTCTAGGTGATATTTGCTTCATAGAATGTGTTGGCAAGTATTTCTTCTTTTTCAGTTTTGGAAAAGGTTGAGTAATATAGGTACTAGTTTCTCTTTAAAGGTTTGGTAGAATTCTGATGTGAAGCCATGTGGTCCTGGACTCTTCTTTTTTGGCAAATTTGAATAGTTGATTCTATTTCAGTACTTGATAAAGGTCTGTTCAGCATTTCCAATTCTTTCTGATTAAGTCTAGAAAGTTGGTGTGCTTAAAAGTATTGGTCAATTTCTTTCAGATTTTCATATTTCTGAAAATAGAGTTTTTTGGTAGTATTCATTAGGGATTCTTTGAATTTCTGAGGTGTCTGTTGTTATTTTACCTTTGTGATTTCTGACTAATGATATTAGGGACTTTAATTTTCTATTTTGGGTTAAGTTGGCCAAAGGTTTATCAATTTTGTTGAATTTTTTTAAAAAATCAACTTTTTGATTCATTGATCTTTTGGATAATTCTTTTGTTTTTGATTTCATTTAATTCTGCTCTAATTTTAGTTATTTCTTTTCTTATGCTGGTTTTGCAGTTGAAATGTTCTTCCTTTTCCAGTTGTTTAAGATGTCCCATGAAGTTATTGACTTCCTCTCTTTCTATTCTCTTGAGGAAGGCTTGCAATGCTATAAATTTCCCTGTTAGGACTGTCCTTGCAGTATTCTACAGGTTCTGATAATTTGTGTCTTCATTATCGTTTTAGTCCAAAACTTTGGGATTTCCTTCTTAATCTCATCTGTGACCCAGCTATCATTCAGCATAAGGTTATTTAGTTCCCATGTCTTTGTATGAGTATGCAGATACCTGTTATTAGTAAGTTCAACTTTTATTGCATGATGATTCAAGAAAATACAAGGAATAATCTCTATACCTTTACATTTGCTTAGGTTAGATTTGTGACCTAAGATGTGATCAATTTTAGAGAATGTTCCATGGGCTAATGAGAAGAATGTGTATTCAGTTTTGTTAGGATGAAATGTTCTGTAGTTGTCTGATATATTGAATTATTGCACGGTGCAATTTAAGTCCAAAATTACTTTACTTAGTTTCTGATTGAAGGATTTATCCAACATTGTCAAAGGGGTGTTAAAATCTCCAACATTTATGATTCTTAAAGATACTAAATTGCTCATGTCTGTTAGTGTGTCCCTTATAAATTGAGGAGCATTCTGGTTGGACGCATAAATGTTAATTATTGAAATCTCATCATGTTGAGTGTTTCCCTTAAGATACATAAAGTTACCATCCTTGTCTTTCCTTACTTTTGTTGTTTTAAAGCCTAATGTATATGCAAATAAAACCGCCACCCCTGCATTTTTCTGATTTCCATTTGCCTGGATTATAGATGTCCATTCCTTCACCCTGAGTCTATATTTATCATTTAAGGTACGATAAGATTCTTGTATTCAGCAGGTATCTGGCCTGAGTTTTTGTATTCAGTCATCCAACCTGTGCCTCTTAAGAGGAAAATTTAAGCCATTCACAATAATTGAGAGTATTGATAAGCCTGTTAATATTTTGGGTGTCAAATTTTTTGAAAGTCCAGTGGACATTTTAAATCTTTTCACCACTCTTTAAATTAGGTTTTGGTCAGGAATTTCAGAGTGAGTTTGCTTTGGTGATATAGCACTGTGCTGGTCATTATAGAGGATGGGTCTGAGAATATCCTGAAGACATGCTTTGGTTATGACAAATTTCTTCCATGTGTGTATGTCATTAAAGTATTTAACTTCTCCATCATAAATGAAGCTCAATTTAGCTGGATATAGGATCCTGGGCTGAAAGTGGTTTTGGTTTAAGAGACTGAAGGTTGATGACCATCCTATTCTCGTTTGAAAAATTTTGGCAGAAAGATCTACAGTCATTCTAATATTCTTCCTCTTATAGGTTATGATTTTCTTATGTCTGGGTTCTTGCAGGATTTTCTCCTTTTTATTAACTTTGGCAATTTTAATTATAATGTGCCTAGAAGATACTTTATTGGGGTTGAGTCGTGCTGGGTGGGGTTCTGAAACTGACTGCTATCTGAATTTCACTATCTCTTGCCATGCTTGGGAAGTTCTCCTCAATTATCTCTTGGAGTAGAGTATCTGTGCATTTCAGACAATTATCTTCTTCAGGGATTCCTATAAGGTGAATGTTTACTCTTTTGGAGTGGTCCCACAATTCTCTCAGGAAATGATCTGCTTTTGCTCTACAGTTCTCTTCCTCTCTGAGCATTTTGTAGCATTCAAAAGCTTTGTCTTCAATGTCAGAGATCCTTTCTTCTGCCTGGCCCATTCTATTATGGAGGAATTCTACTATATTTCTCAGATCTTTGAGCGCTACAAGTTCTTGCCTCAATGTGTCAAAATCTTTCATGATTTTGTCTTTGAATTCATTGAATTTTTGAGTTCTTTTCAGATACTCCTTGAATTTTGAATTCCAACTTTACCTTCATTCTGTTAATCTTATTTGCAATCCAAATTATGAATTTTATTTCTTACATCTCAGCCATTTGTGAATGAGATCTGTTGTGTCTCCTTTCTCATTCCTTGAGGAAGTTAATCTATTCTGATTATTCATTTTGCCAGAATTTTTCTGCTAATTCTGCCCCATGATTATTTTTCACTGTTTGGCTAGAGAAGCTGGTAAGGTGAAATTGAATTGAGGGCTCCTGGAGATGTAATTAACCAACCCTTTTAACAAAGAACTGGGACTGGTGATTGTGGCTTTTCCCTTAGAGCTTTACAGAGATCCTGTTCAGTACCACAGCCTGAAACTCTGGGGACCTGCTTGGTGAGATGGGGCTAGATGGCTCTGACATTTATTCAGATAGTGCCTGTCTAATCCGAGTGAATCAGTGGCTTTGGGCTGAAATTTCAGCTGTGGAGGTATATAAGCAACTAAGGCACCCTGTCCCCCTCCCCACTGGGAAACAACTATAAGAGGAGAATCCCACACTCCCACAACACATCCAAGGAGGGTACAACCTTGGTTATTCCCTGGGTGATTAGCCCAGGTCAAGAATTCCAAATGAAATGTCCCAGTCAACACAAACACTGATCAGGTGGGAGAGTTCGGAAGGTCATCAGCACCTAGACAGTGGGGGTCCACTGGCAGCTCAAGTGTAACTCACTCTGGTGCTCTGTGGAGTCAGAAGGCTCACCCAGCAAAATATTCCAAAGGGACTGGTGCCTCCTTCCCCACCTTGCACCTTTGTCATACCCAGGCACTAGTAGCCCCACAGGGCTATGGCCCAATTCCCTTCAATAAGCAAATGAGCCAGAGATCTGTGCCTGCCAGAGTCAGAGGGAATCAATGCCTCGTCAGCCAAGCGACCACACTCTGCCACCAAACTGCTGGCAGAGTTGAAGTCTGATTACCTTGGGTGCTCAATGGAAATTGAGGAATGTTCCTCCTGAGCTTGTTCCAAATCAAAGGTTAATATAGCAGCAAATGTTTTTAGCCCTCAGAGACTGTGCCTCTGCCAAGGCTGCTATGCTCCTCTAGTATCCCTGCAATGCAAGATCTAGCTCCCTCTGGCAATCCACAGAATTGGGGGAGTGTCTCTCTAAAATTTGACCCTGGTGGGATCACTCTATAAATGCTGCTGGTAGGTGGGATGTGACTCCACTTGGGTTACCACTCCTCAGCAGTTCCTGAGCCTCCACCCATCATAAGGAGACCTAAGCCTTCACCTGCTGCTGAGTTGCCCTTTCTCAGAGCCAAGCCAAACACATTTCCCCCTCTGCCTTTCCGTAGTATTACCAGATTCACAGTTACAGTGTAGCTTCAGTACCTCAGACTATGCAGTGCCCAGTCTTAACAAAAAAACACAGACATTCTGGTCTCTGGAGGGGTTGGGCTTCTAAATCACCAGGCCAGGAGGAAGGGTGAACTGGAAGTTCAAAGTGGCAGGGAAAATATTAGTTCAACCTTCATGCCAGTTAAGGGAATGCCCAGGCTCACAGCAGGGACTCTCTGGAGAGGGAGTCCCAGTTTCCAGCAACTAAATCCCATGTGGTGAGAAAAGAGGACCTCAGTTCTCTGCTCACTTTTAAAGCTCTCACAGCAAGCAATCAAGCAACTTTCTTGGGGGAGGGGATGCACATGCGTCCTCTTTGGGGTGGGTTCTGTACCTGAAATTTGTTTCCTTGGAATTACAGCTTGCCTCAGCAGAGAAGACGTGCAATTATCAATCTCTTCTCTAAGCTCGGCTCCCACCCTTCAGCTTTGTTGGGTTCTTTCTGGCTGTTATTTCTCACTCTGGACAGGAGCTTCTGTTGGAAACTGGCTTCAGTTGGCTATCATCCCCCATACACCTTTGTTCTTGTTAAATGTAAAAATTGGAGATAGGGAAAATAGCCAACCTGAGGTTTTAGCAGAACACAAGGCACATTGAAACAAAACAAACAAACAAAAATCAGATAGACAAACACACAAACAGACACACAAACAATCAAAAACAAAAACACACACACAAAAAAGCTTGAATAGCCTGATGTAAGCAATGATAAGAGGAAGGAGAGGGCTTGGCACCCATAACCCAGCAGCCAGGGCACCAGCCACACACTGGAGCTGGCAGGCTTGAACTTGGCCCAGGGCATGGCAAACAACAATCATAACCACAACCATAAAACAGCTGGGTACGGTGGCAGATGCCTGCAGCCCCAGCCACCTGGGAGAACCACTCAGCCCAAGAGAGTTAGAGATTGCCATGAGCTGCAACACCACAGGATTCCACCAAGAGTGACAAAGTGAGACTCAGTCTAAAAAAAAGAAAAGGAAAAAGAAAAAAAGAAAGGGAAGCAGAGAGAAAAAATAATAATTAAAAAAATTAACAATAACTCCTACAAGAAAGAAAAAAAGGAAAAAAAGAAAAAAGACTGAGCAAAGAGAGAAAAAAAAGGCAACAAAATGATACACACACACACACACACACACACACATATATATATATACATACATACATACATACATACAACTATATATGTCTATGCCATAGGAATAGACATTAGTAGGAATATATTTATTCCTATGCAATATATTTTCTGGACACAAGGTGGTCCCATGCTTATACCTGTTTCCTAGCTTAAATTGTTCTTGGTGTTTGGCTGATTACCCACTTGGCACCTAGATCCTACTGAACAGCTGATTTCACCAATCTCAAAAAAATCTTCACAGGCAGATTTCACAAATTCTCCCTGCAACAGTTCCGGTGAAGTGTGGGATATCCTGGGCCAGTTCTGAGTGTAGGATGACTGTCTGCAGGTGAGACTCAAATCGTTGTACCTGGCCTGCACTGAAAGGTGACTGCAGGACCACTATCTCCCAAATTCTAAAACAATGGCATCTTTTTATTGGGGAACTTTCCTGTCTGAGTGTCTCTCCTGCCACCTAACTGCAGTGGTGCTGCACCAGATAGAACCCTACTCTGGCCACCTAATTCTGCTCAGGAGTCCACACAATACTTAGTTTCACCACAAACTGGGAACTGCAATCTTTCATGGTGGGGCTGGTTGCCACCACTGCTGCCTGCAGCTGTTGCAGCCACAGGGCAGAACTTTTCCTGACAGTCTCTGCAGCCAGGATTACAATCCAAGTCCAGCAATCTGCCACCTCGCTGCACACCCCAAACAGCCACTCCATACCAATATTCCATGTCAGGAATGATCTATCCCCCTTACTCTCACCTGTTGTTTCAGGAGAGCTGAGCTAAACGTCCTTCTGTCATCATTTTCTGCCTCCTCTCCTGTTGAATTTCAGTTCACATCTCATTTACTCAATTTGCTTTTGTTTATTTTAAAGTCAAAGTGATAAGTGTACTCTTCATCCAGAATACATTCATTGCAGCAGTTAGGTGTGAATTTACCCTACTTCTTCACTGTCTCCCACCTACTTGATTTCCACTGAGTTTTACTTCCATATATGCATATGAGTTTTGATCAACTATTTTCTATGCAATATTGAGTGCATGTGAAGTTTGTTTTTTCATTCTTGTGATACTTCTTTTATAAAAATGCTATGCCAGTTCCATCCAAGTTGTTACAAATGATACTAGTTCACCAACTTTTATATGGCCAAGTAGTACTCCATGTTATACATCTACCATATTTTATTAATCCATTTATATATTAATGGGCACTCTAGTTATTTCAACTTCTTTACAATTATGAACTGTGCTGCAATAAATATTTGAATTCAGATATCTTTCTGATAAAATTTCTTTTCTTCCCTTTGCATAAATACCTTTAGTGGATTTCCAGATCAAAAGGTAGGTCTACTTTCCATAGAGACTATACTAATTTGAAGTCCCACCAACAGTGACTGAATGTTCCTTTATCTTCACTTCCATGTCAACATGTGTTGCTTTGGGAAATTTTTCATATGAGCCATTCTCACTGGAGTTAGGTAATATCTCACTGCGGTTTTGATTTGCATTTCCCTGATGATTAGCAACATTGAGCATTTTTTTTTCATGTTTTTGTTAGCCATTATACTGCCTTTATTTAAAAAGTTTTTAGTCATCTTTTTTGCCCACTTTTAATGAAGTTACAAGAATATATAGCTTCAATAACTGGAAAGAGGATATTGAATATTCTCAAGCCATAGAAATGATAAATGTTTAAGATGATATAGTAATTACCCGAATCTAATCACTATAAGTTATCTGTTTATACACATAACTATCTAACCCATAAATATGTTCAATTTTATGTCAATTAAAAAGTACAAAAATAAAATTATGACTGCTTTAGATTGTGTTACTCAAGAAGTAGGCTCTCAATAAAGATATTTGAGTATAATTTATTTGGGAAATAATCTCATGAAGAACTGGTACAAATGAAATAATTGAGACAGGGAAAGAAAGAAAAGAAAGTGATTAGAGAATGGCATAATGAATAAATTACCTGAATATACAATTAGATAGTTGATGTAGCCTGTAACTTGCCTCAGAACTGAGCCACTCTGTCCCTATCCTCTCCAAAGGAAAGGAAGTTGTGGACTGTATCCACCACATTTGCCTGCCATTGGTTAAGTTCTACTCCAAGAATTTCAATCACCTAATATTTTTGATGTGCCCTTATACTGCTGCTAGGGAACATCTCTTTGTCCAGAGATAGTCTTCAGAATGAGTGTTACAGGTTCTTGCAGAATAAAGTCATAGCCATATATGGATTCCTGGAGTATGAAGGGAATATGGAATTCCAACTATATATGCTATTCTTAACTAAATTGGCATATATGTTTATACCAGGAAGGGAATGAAACTAGGAGATGCAGTAAGTGAAGGATAAATACTAGATTATAGTAAGAAACTGAAATGATGAGGCATTATAGAATTCAAGAGTGGGTAGAAGAAGAGATTTGTAAATATGAGTGGAATCAAATAAATTATATATTAATCCATACATGCATTATATTCTGTTTGGAGAAATATCAAAGTTTAAAATGTTCTATACTCACATTGGAATTTACAATTATCTTGAGGGTTATATTTTAACATACGAGTTTTAGGAAACACAAGCATTCAGGCAATAGATATCCTCTTTGAAAGCAGAGGCTGGTTGTACATTTTTAACTAGCATAGAAGAGAATGACCCTTACCAAGCAACAAAACAACTTTACTTGTGCACTTACTGGAAGGAACTGTGACTTTTACATAGAACATACAGATAGCCACAAAAGGAAAAATAAGTTTAGTAAGTTCAGAACAGTTGAAAAGATTTGCACTATTACTTTGCTCATGCTATGCTACTCAAAAAAACAGGTAATGTACTTTTTGTATTCTTTATAAAGCTAGTTAACTTGTACTTTCTTGGGTTTCAACTTGGTGTGTCCATTATAAGGATCTTTTAATCAAAGGAGATAAAACTTTGTCTTAAGTCTTGGTTGTATGGCCCATGAAAAAACTATCTAAAACCATGGTTCTCAACCTCCCTACAGGCTGTATTAAAGGGTCACGGCACCAGGAAGATTGAGAACCACTGATCTAAAAGAACACTAGATCTGTCCAAGAGATAATGGTTTCTTAGTTGCACATATTGGCGTGCCACCTTAGAAAAGAAAGATACATTTATGTGTAGAGATAGATTTCCCAGAAAAGAAATTTACATCATGCTCTGCCAAGTATTTATCCGGCAGTCAATAAATGACACTGATGATGAGGATCTGTTGGACTTACAGGAGCACCTGCAGGAATTATCGTGCCTGACTGATAAGCTGAGAAAAAATCATCGAGAAGTAGAATTGGGACCAGGAGAGCAATAGGTGATAAACTGCCCAAAGCTTAGAGTCCATGTAAAAAGATTGAAGTTACTATTGGGGCTTGATTAATTGGAGATTCCAAATAATACTGTAAATCATAAATTTTTCCCATCTACTAAATAGATGTTGCTTAATAAATTCTTAACATTTTGCTTCCCCAAATCCTGACTTTCACTTAGCAAATGGCAAGAAAAAAATCTACCAAAGTCCAACTCAGCTTAACATAAAATGTTATCAACATGGAATAATTAAAATCACTATACATCAAGATTTGTCATCTTAATATATAAAATTCATTAATAAAATATTTGGGATGATGATGGCAAATGGAAGTGAAAAACACAAAACTAAAAAATAAGTTTTTTGGAAGAATTTCATGTGATATTATATTAAGATTTATGGGGACTAATTTTATGTTTTAGAGTAGAAAGAATGATTTATTGTTCTATCCTATGTTTTTGCTGTAGGGGATATCTGGAGGTATACTACTTTCCACAGTGTAAGACCTCATCAGTTTGCATTGGTTACATTAAACTCAGCAGGCTCAAAGGAAAGAAAGGGAAAAATTCTTACATAGCCAAATCACATAAAACTTCACTAGGAAAAAGAAAGTAGAAAAAGTTCAAAATAAAGCAAAGAGCTCAGGGAACACAGTTGAAACCAGTTTCATCTATAAATAAAAGTAGCAGTGCTAAGTTGCCCCAATTTATCCTGAAATGCTATTCTTTGATGATTGTCCATACAGCAACACTATGTTTGACTCTTAGTAGCTTTAGAGAACACTCTTTGCACTCCTTCTATTCTCTGTTCAATGCTGAATTTAAAGTTGCTGGATAACTAGAGGAGCTTATTGCCATGGATACCGTGAGGAGTGATTGTTAAAATAGACTGTGAATGTTTATTTTTCTAAGTATTCATTTTGAATACTTGTTTACCCTTCTTTTTTATATTCGATTCACCTGTATAGTACAATTTTACCTCTCCATTCTGCTTTGTTTTTGCCATTGATACCAAAGCAGTGGTTTAACTATTATAACTGAAATCATGTCACTTAAAATGAATACTATAAGTACTACCCCTGACACTGGTCACCTTCATTGTTACATGACTCTCATCTCAGATTAACATTGGCATTAGATTTAATAAGGTAAAGAAAATTATTATCACACTAAATATGTCAATTCAAGGAAAGGTATGCATCATTGAAACATTACCTATTTTTGATGTTCTATTATTTTGTTGAATTGCTTTAACTATACAAATGCAGATCTTAGTAGCAAGAGTAAAACAAAACAGTAGGGATATTTAAATTGTATTGGAAAACTCTGGCTCAAGGTAGATTTCCTTCATCTAAAATCCAAACACAAGTATTTTATTTTCTTTGTAGGGACTGGGTTTTTGATTTGACTCTCATATTGGCTGTTACTGGTATAAAGGTCCAAGGAAAATAAAATACTTAGGAATATGCTAAGGAATCAGTAGAATCAACATTGTCAAACTGCTCACACTGCCCAGAGTGATTTACAGATTCAGTGCAATCCCCATCAAAACATTGACATTATATTGTACAGATTTAGAAAAAAATAATTCTACTATTTGTTTGGAACCCCAAAGGAGCTAAAGCAATCTAGAGCAAAAAGAAAAATCTGGTAGCATTTCATTACCAGACCTCACACTATACTACAAGGATCTAGTACTGATACTAGATCAAAAAAAGAACCATAGACCAACAAAACAGAACAGAGAACCCAGATATAAAACTATCCACCTACAACCAACTAATCTTTGACAGAGCAGACAGCAGCATACATTGGGGGAAAAAATCTTATTTAATAAATGTCTTGGAGAATTGGATAACCACATGCAGAAGAATTAAATTAGAACCATGTCTCTCACCACTAACAAAATTTAATTCAAGATGAATAAAATGATCAAATGTAAGGAATGAAACCATAAGAAATCTACAAGAAAATGTAGGCTTAAGTTAATAGGCCCTTGCACAGTAAAGGAAATAAAACAGAGTAAATAGACAACCTACAAAATGGGATAAAATATTGACAAACTATACAAGAAGCAAACAAATATCCCCATTAAAAGGGGGGCAAAAGACAGAAACAAAAGTTTTTCAACAGCCATTTTCAAATGGCTACCAAACATGAAAAAAATGCTCAATATCACTAATTATGAGAGACATTCAAATTAAAATTATAATGAGATATCACCTTACTCCTGTCATAAGGGCTATTAATAAACAGTAAAAAAAACAATGGATGCCAAGAGCAAGGCACATTTATACACTGTTCATGGTTCTGCAGATTAGTGTGACTTCTGTGGAAAATGGTTAGGAGATGTTTCAAAGAACTAAAAGTGAACTTATCTTGTGGTCTAGTTACCTGACTTCTGGGCACCTACAAAAGGAAAAGAAGTTATTTTATCAAAAATCCAACTGCCCTTGAATATTTATTGCAGCACAATTCAAATTACAAAGATGTGGAATCCACCTAACTGCCCTTCCATACATAAGTGGATTAACAAAATGTGATTACACACACACACACACACACACACCATGGAGCACTACTCAGCCATAAAAAAAATGAATCAATGTCTTTTGCAGCAACTTGAATGGAACTGGAGACCATTATACTAAGTGGAGCATCTAAAGAATGGAAAAATAAAGACTATATGTACTTTCTAATCACTTGGAACTAATCAGTGGGCATATGTGGGCAGAGACAAGTAAAAGTCATTAGAAAAGTAGAAAGAGGAAGGATGAAGGAAAAGATGAGTAAAAATCCTACCTATTGGTACAATGAACATTATTCAGGTGATGGACACACTGATAGCCTTGACTTAGGCTTTATAAAAGCAATCCATATAACGAAAATATTTGTATCCTCCTCTTAATACTTTGAGATTAAAAAGTGAAATTTGAGCACATGAAGTACAATTGGATAGAATTGTGCCAAAATCCTTTAGAACTTAAAAAATGTGTTTTATTAGTTATTGTTACTAATAATATTAATAAAATATACCCACATGTCAATTTCTTCCATGTCCATTCATAGCTCTGTGAAATAGATAGAAAATGTACAAATACATCTGTATTATAGATTAAAATGAATTATCCAAGACCTCCTGTTAACATATGTAAAATTTAGGATTAGAATCTCAACCAGAGTCAGGCAATACCCTTGGTTTAAGCTAGTTACACACCATTCAGAACCTGGAAAATGAGGCACTGACATTTATACTACAGGAATGGATATTTAATAACAAAGGATAAGTCTTTTCTTAAACTATGTCTTTTCACCAAAACAGTTTTCAAAATAGTTTGGTTTGCCTTCATAATACAATATATTTTCATCATATTAGAACCATCTATACGTGTGATATCTGGTACATAGTAAATGTAGATTTTTGAACAAAGGGATGGTTAGATGGCTGGAAGAAAAGCTACTAGATTGCCTGCTCAGCTAGGTAACTGCATTAAAATAAAAATAACCTTAGGATTTTTGCATGTAGAATTATGATAGGATTATATAAATGAATAAAACTTAGAAATGATTTCTTTCCTATAAAGAAATTACTATCAAATTTTACATTATAAATGGTGACCAAAAATTATTTATTTCTGAACTCCATTTCTCATAAAAAATTCAATATATCTAGGTTGGCATCTGAGAATATACAAATTAACATACTCAAGTTTATGCTAATACAGGCTGCCTGTGGATTGTTTTGAGAGCTATGCTAACTTAGTACATAGCTCTAATTGCTAATTGAAACAGTCCCTTTTAAAAATTTCTCAATAAATTTAAGATGAAGCATTTAGATTATACATCTAGAAGTGCTAAATTGATTTCTTTACCCCTGCCAGAAGTCTTCTAAGGCCAGTTGAGTATTGCTATAATGTAAAAATGTTAAGAACACAACCTCAAACTTGTGTTGAGTATTTGACACGTGCATGCCTTTAGAATGTAAGACACAGCTCTTGTTTTATTAATAAAATGCCAAGGTTAAAACCTGGCTCTCTCTTTTACTTAAATCTCCTCAGGCACATTACTTTTCTCTTCTTCAGTTTCTTTATTTGTACTAGTGGAAAAAGTAGTAATATTTCCTTTTTAAGATTCCTGTGACAGTAAAATGGATTAATTCATGTAAAGTTGACATATTATAAACTCTTAATCAGCAAAATTTTCTCTCCCAAAATCTATGTTCTTTTCTTTCATTCCTCTAATGTCCTTGGGATGTTATCATTAGAGATACATAGAAATCTTAATGCTTAATAGGACTTTAAAATTGATTAGCTAATCCCCTTTATTTGAGAGATAAGATTGCATCAACTAGAGAGGTTGTTTGAAATCACTCAACTGACCTGAGGGAAATAGAACTAAAGCTTCAAATACTGATGATCCCTTATAGTTATCTTTCACAATACCTTTGTAAACCATACTCATTTCCTAGGCTTAATCCCAGAGCTATATATGATGAGCAAATTTTTTCCTTGAGGAAAAATGTGTAGAATCTTCAGGTTCTAGAGTGAAAATGAGTTTTTAAGCACACTAAAATTAAGAATACACTACAAGCCAGCATCCCCATTTTCTTTAATAAATAAATATTTGTTATGCATTTATTTACTAGGTAAATAAAAATTAACCAGGTAACCCTCAGCCATTTTACTGAGGGCAAACACATTCTTATCTGTATCCTTGATGACATAGGTGATACAATATAGAAATGACTGACACATTTTTAGAAAATAAGACAATTCTTGTGAGAAAAGAACTAATGACTGAAATTTCTCTTTCACAAGGAATACAAAAAATTAAACTATCCATGTGAAATAGTCTGCCTTTTGCTGTTCTTCATTTTGTCTGTCATCAATTATCTTAAAAGCATCAATTAAGTAAATTGTATTGATTATTTATCAAAATTGAATACACCTTTTATTGTGTCAAATACTTAAAAGAAGTGTTCACCAAAGTGTCATAGGCAATGGAAAGTTGATATTTAGTACTTTTTCAAAAAAGATTTTTTTTTCAAGTATCTCATATCTGTTTCATGAGACCTGAAAGAATAAACTTTTTCTACTAAATACACTAAAAAGACTTTAATCCAAGTCTTAAAATTCATATACAAACCTATACCTATGCTTAGGAATATAACAAAAATGTCATTGGCGTTTTACCCTTTTTGTGATATACTATATGAGAATATAAGAAGAAGAAAAAGAGATACAATTCTTGGATTTGAAATTTGGAACAGAGGTCAGAATTCTTATATTCTATGTATGCCATTTTATAGAAAGGTAAATAACAAAGAAATACACAATCTAGATATAATAGCAACTTATAAATATTTGCATATATGTAAAACACTATTATCTATATGCATTACAGTGAACATGCTAGCTTTTTACATAGTTTATATGATAAATTTCAGATTTTAAGCAAGCGTAGTATAACATTTTTTGATGTATGAAGTATAAACCATCTGCTATATTCAGTAGGTTCTCACTTAATATCAATAACAGGTTCTTGGGAACTAAGCAAACTGACATCAAAACCAGTTGAGTTTTGTGTTCACACCAATAACTCTTGTATAAAAATACAAAATTTTAACAAATACAAAAAATACAAAAATTTAACTTTCTGCAACATATTTCAGATCACAAGACATCAACAAATTTCTAAATATAGACAAAAACACTGCTAGTATTAAACATTGAAATAAATTGGGTTCTACATACATTTTAGAAAGATTAATTTATAAAGTAAGATAATTATTTACCCAATTATTCTAGTTCAAAGTCATGGTGGCCACAAATCAGGGCCTACGGGAGGCACCCTTCCTGGGACAGTAATCCCACACTCACCCTCACTCACACTGGGATAATTTAGACACACGGATTAATCTAATGTGCACATATTTAGAATGTGGTAGGAATCTGGAAGATTCAAGGAAAAATACATACAGACATGGAGAGAACATGTAAACCCACATAGACAGTTGGCCTAAACTGTAATAGATTTTTCCTACCAGCAATCTTTCAACAAAATAATATTGAACACAATGATATTATATGAAGATCTTCTATACTTAACAAATGATTTTAACAAAAATATATTAGTTGAATATGTATTATATAAGATCTTCTACATATATATACATTTAGCAACAGATAAATATGTACAATAAAGTTGTTTATAATCTTTGAGTTAAACAAATACAAAACTGATATTTTTTTAAACATTAATGGAATAATCCTGATACAAAAATTTAAATCTTAGCATCAATTTTCAACGTTGGTTTTCCCCCTAAAATTTAGTATTAATTTCTAGAGTTTATCTGGAAAAGCAGAACAGCCATAATAGCCAACATACTATTGAAATTAAAAAAAACTACACTACATAACTACAAGACTTATAAAGATAAAACAACAAGAAAGTTTTGACAAACCAGTAGACAAATGATCCACGGAACAGAATCAAGAGCTCAGAAATTAACTGGTGTAAATACAGTTAGCTGCTTTCCTTTTTACAGAGGAGGAAGGCAATTCAAAATAGTATTTTCAAAAATTGGTGCTAGAGCAACTGAAAACTCACATTAAATATCCTTTGGTCAATCTAGACACTGACTTATACCTTTAAGAAAAATTAAATCATAGACCTAATTTGAAATACAAGAATATTAATATCCTAGGAGACAATCTAGATGACTATAGGTTTGGTTCTAATTTTTTCAGATATAATACCAAATGCACTATCCAAGAAAGAAAAAATTGATAATATTGACTTCATCAATATTAAGATACTGCAAAAGGTACTAAGACAATGAAAAGGTAAGCCGTTAGTCCAGGGCAAAATATTTCTTAAAGAATGTGAATTTTCAATACAAAATATACAAAGAACTCTTAATACTCAACAATAAAAACAAACAACCCAGTCAAAAACTGGACAAAACATTGGACCAGATAACTCACCAAAGAAGAGACACAGATGGCAAATAAGCGTGTGAAAGGATGCCCAGCATCACTGGTCAGTAGGGAATAGGCCACTAAAATAACACTGAGATATCACTCTCATCTAGTGGAAAGGCTAAAGTCCAGAGCACTAACAACACCAAGTACTGGTGGGAATGTGGAGCAAACGTAACCCTTCCTCATTGCTTTCTTTGGGAGGTCAAGGATGCTGGTTCCCTGAACCCAGTTGATCTGGTTCAATCACTTGGCTGAGCTAGAAAATGCAACAGAGACATGGGGGTAATTGAAAAGAAAAAATGAATGGCAACTGAAAATAAAACTGGAGAAGCACAAGCAGCATGAATAGAGTGTAAAAGTAACCTGCGCAAATTTCAGAGTAACAAAAAAAATTTTTATTTAAGAATAAAAGGAAAGTTTAGAGCACTTTCAAAGAGAGCTACCAATGGGTCCCTCTCCTGAATGAGAACAGGTAAGGGAGATGACACAAGGCAGTACAGAGGTCTAAATACCCTTTCTCTCCATTTGAAATTGGTTGCAGCTCTTTCATTGGCCCCTCTGGGTCTCCAGGCATTATTGCCTATAGAGTGCTAGCTGTGAGGTGGCAGGGCCTCCACAGCTTGGGAGAACGTCCAGGGAATGAACTCCCCCTTTACTGACCCTCCTCAAAAGATAACATATTTTCTCTAAGCTTCAACTTTTCACCCAGTGGAAGAAAAACATGTTTTCCTTAAAACTTGATTGAGCTTTTAACTTCACAGCTGCACTTCAAAGCAGTCGCATACATTTCCCAGCTAATCTTGTAGATGTGTAGTATCGCCCATATTTTAGAGGTCACGCACTAATAATACATTATATTTACCTAGGAATATGTGCATGTTTTTCTTCTCATAATTAACTTGAAAATGTTTCTTACTTCCTTGAGAAACAACTTTGTACTGCCTCCTTGAAAATAAAGCTGTTCGGGCACTCCATTTTTCTCTGATAAGAGAAAGCTATCCCAGACCTCCTGATCCCATCTTTGCCTTTCAATTCCATCTCTGTCTCTCATGTCTTTGTCTTTCATGTTTTATTTCCTCATTTCCCACCAATCCCGCTCTGGTTCATTTACTTTTCATGGATTCGTGAAAATTGCCCTTTTGGTCATTGGTTACCTAGGAGTGCCTCATGCTCACATTCTTTTCCCTTTTCTTGGTAAGAGTTGATGAGTGATAAATGCTCCTATGGGCCCTCCAGACTTCCTTGTTCAGCCAGCCAAGCTTTCCTCCCATCCCTCTTCAATCTCTTATCTTTGTGTCCCTTCTCTCTCTCTCTCTCTCTTTTTTTTTTTTTGAGACAGAGCCTCAAGCTGTCACCCTGGGTAGAGTGCTGTGGCATCACAGCTCCAGCAACCTGCAACTCCTGGGCTTAAACGATTCTCTTGCCTCAGCCTCCCAAGTAGCTGGGACCACAGGTGCCTGCCACAACACCCGGCTATTTTTTGGTTGTAGTTTTCATTGTTGTTTGGCAGATCCAGGCTGGATTCGAATCCGTCAGCTCTGGTGTATGTGGCTGACATCTTAGTCACTTGAGCTACAGGAGCCGAGCCCTTTGTGTCCCTTCTTACTGGTCGGTATAAAAATTGGCATGGCCACTTAAAAAAGATAGTTTGGCAGTTTCTTATAAAATAAAACATGCTTTTACAATACAACCCAGCAACTGTGCTCCTTAGATTTTTACTAAAATGAGTTGAAAGCTTATGTCTACACAGAAATCTGTGCATGAATGTTTACAGAAGCTTTGTTTATAATTGCAAATCTTGGAAGCAACCAAAATGTACTTCAGTAAGTCAATAAACTAACTAGCGTACATCCATACAATAGCAATAGCAATAGTGTTAAAAACAAATGAGTTATAAAACCATTAAAAGACACAGAGCGATCTTAAATGCTTATTGCTAGGCAAAAAGAAATCAATCAAAGAAAAAAGATGCATAATCCATGATTTCAACTACATTATGTTCTAGAAAAAGGCAAAACTATGGGGATAGTAAAAATATCAGTAGTTGCTAGGGGTTTGGGAGGAGGGAGGAGGCCCAAGTTTCCTGCACAAGTTTCAGTGTAACAAAACAGAGAGAAATTTAGAGCCATAAAACAATTCTATGTGAAACTGAAATGGTAGTCACATGTTCTACTTACCCCTCTATTTTTCTATAAACTTTAACATGTTCTGAAAACATAGTTGATTAACTATAAACAAAAATAACGTGAGGCCTATTCTTAAAAAAAAAAAAAATATATATATATATATATTTTAACTTAAAATATCACTCATTAAATTCCTTAATTATTTTCTATAAAATTAAAAAAAAAATGTGCTATGGAAACCTTTCTAAACCACAGAATTATTCCTAGTACCTCCAGAAGACTATGGTTAATAAAGAACTTTAGAAGAATTTGGACACACACAAACTAAGTGTAACAACAATGAAGAGTTTCATGTTTGGACAATTTTTTATAAGTTTATGCAATAGAATATACTAAAAATATTCAGAAAATCAGTAGGATAGTTTGAAGGGTTTATATAATTAAGCTCAATCAACGTTAGAAATTTAAATAAATACCTCCAAAGACCTAATCAAAATTGGATATTTTATTGTTTTTTTTCACAATTTTAAAACTTTTTATTGATAGAAGCTACAAATTTTAGGGAATAACTACTCTTAGGTATGTTTATTTAAAGAAGACTTTATTTTTCCTGATCCAGGAAAGCCAAATAGCTCCTTCTTCAAGGGTAGGCTGTTCACTGGATAGTCCACAGAAATAATGCCTTCAAAAATGACTTCTGATGGTGGTATTTCCTCCTCTATGCTTTAATTAAAAATAATTTATTTACACTTTAATTATAGCTCTCTGGAAATCTGAGGCATTACTTCTCCCTTTTATTTTTGAATCTTGGTCCAGACAAACTCCAATATTTTGGTGGATTGAATGTTTGTTGACCCAAGGGTCACTGAAATGTGGTTTTATTGCTTTACCGACCAATATGTCGTATCGTTATAATGCCTTTGGAGCAAAAAACAAACAGTGTTTGTCTAGTTCTTTGCTTTTACTGCTTGAAAATATGGCTCAATTGCCTTCAAACTCATTAATTTTCTGTGCTCTTCAATGAAATGTCCTATATAACACCTGAACAAGAGTGAATTATTTTACTTCAGAAAATGAAGAGAAATAGTCTTGCCCTATTGAACTTTTAGTATAAACCAACTGCTCCTTGAAATGCTTAATGATTACAGAAAAGACACTGGGAATCACCAGGCTAGATATCTTTTAGAAGAATAAATAAAAAAGACAGGCAATTAAAAACAAATTCAGTTCTTGGTTTCCTGCTCTGTACCTCAGCTCACTCTGAGTTCACATTTCACAAACAGCAAAGCAGAACACTAAGCTGGCCATAGCCTTTGTCCATACAAGATACCCATCATATGATTTTCACTGCAAAAATCTCAGCAATTGAAAATCTTCAACCTTAACCTAAGATCCAGTACAAAAGCTGATCTCTGCTCAACTACTAACTTTATGATAGATGTGAGTGAAGAATGATATGAAATTTGTGTGACTGTGAGCATATGTGTGATAAGCTTCTTATATATAAGAATATGTCAGAAAGTTCCTCAGTGAAAATACTTTAAGATAAGCTTTTCTTCTTTATAATTTTTCTCCAAGTATTTAATAATTCCAAGTTCCTAGACACACATCAGTTTTATTGCCTATAAAATCAGTTGAACTTTTAAACTTCCCTCTTCTTTTTTTTAAATGTACTGTTTATAATTTCTCTTTTGCTCAGACCCATGTATCATCCTTGTTTTACCCATGAAAAATTTAACTAGAGTAAAAATTAAAGCCATTATGATTTTAATTTTTATTTAAATGAATCAAATAATTTGGAAATGCCCCAGATGGTTATTTATTTTGTGTACTCCTCAACTCTACAAGTATTATTTATTCTAATTTCATACTCTCTCCCTCCTTACCCCAGAGTTGTGCTATTTGTAATTTCTGTAATTAGTTGTTTTTTGAATAGAATCCTTTACATGGCATCAGCATGGATAGAGTTATCAATCATCAGATATTGGGATTTTATTTAACTTGTGCTTATTATTATAGTATTTATGGCATAAAGCACCTATCCAGTATCAATTTTTTCTAACTTCCCTTGAAACATAACTATGCTTGATCTACAGCCATCTATATCCCTTATTTCCCAGCTTTATTTGAAGATTGATAAGACCAAGGAGATATAAGAAGAATTACCCAATTGGCTTTCTAAGAAAGTTCTTTAAAAAAAGATAACATTTTTTTCATGAGCTTTTCTGTTTGAAACAAAAACAATGACTGAAGCTACAAAGGAAAATAGGTAACCACGAGATGTGCTTGACAATAGAAACACTGTAGTAAAAATGATGGATGCAAGAAAAAGAAATTGAAGCATTGATGATATCACGGAACTTTCCTAGTAGTTAAGGGATCTCTGTCTTAGAATTCTTTTACATAAGAAAACTGTAAACATTTCTTATGTTTGAAATATCTGAATCACTTAATTATGTAAACTATAAAGTAGCCAGCACATATTGGGCAATATATAGTTAATCAGTCAAAATGGATATTACTGATACAGTTGGAGAGGAGAATTATTTTTAAGTAATTCTCAGCATTAATGTTTCTAATTTCTCAACAGAATTGTGACTTAGCTATAAATCTATTTCTTTCTAGCACTTCAATATAGATGGGGAAATAAAATCAAAAGTATTCACAGATATTTATATATTTAGATTTAGATTTTAAAGTTTTGAAAATTATAAACCAGAGCTGACACCTGGTTGGGCTCCATTTTCCTTTTCTCCTCTATTAAAGTCTTTCCTTGTCCCTAGACTGGCCTCCTCTTCATTCTTGCAGACCCTCACCATGGTTCTATGCCAGAACCTCTCATATTTATGGTGCATTGGCTGTGAAAAGAGGCAGTGAGACCAGTCCAGGGACTACCTTAGACTTGCTGCAGCCTTCCCTCCAAACACCACTGCACACTAATTTCTAAGGACTTAGTAAGTTGCAGAAAGGGGCTCCTCCTTTTCCTCTGAGAACTCCTGTTCCTCTTGCATTCATTCCCTTTTCCATTCTTTGACTACTCTGAAAATCCTAGCGCTAGGTTGGGATTTGCCCCAGGATCTGGGATCAGTGTCCCATTCTCCCCACACCTTCCCTTGGGATGCCTAAGGGACAGGGTTGGGAGTCTCCAGACTTTTTCCTCTTGGTTCTATGGGTGACACAGGGATGCCTGCCTCCACACTGGTGAGCCTCAGCCCCCATCCTCCTCCTTACCTCACATGCTGTGGCAGTCCTCCATCCTGTCCTTCCTCCATAACACTCCTGGCTCAACATACACTAGACAATGGAAAGCAATACCCTGAGAATGAAGTCTTGGATTTAAACATTCTCAGTGATGGTCACAGTTCCACAGCCCATGTCAGTAAGTGGTCTGGGGTCCCCTATCTTTAAGCTTTCTTCTTCTTTTGGGGTCATCCTTCACTCCGTCAGACCTGTGTCACCTTTCAAATTCTCCTGTTCAGTAAATAGCTGCCACCTCAACTTTTCACCTCTTCAACCCCACTGATCATTTTGTCCCCCACTTTATGCCTCTTCATCTCCTGAACCTTCTGCTCCCACTTGGTCCCCAACTCCTACAATTCCAAACTTTCACCACCTTATTTCCTTTTTCCTCCCTCTCCGCCTGACCCCTTTTCTCCTCCACACACCTGTTCTTGGAAACAGCCTCCAGGAGCTATTTTCCCCTCACATAAAGTAGTGGGAGCTGAAGGTGTTATCAGAGTCCATGTCCCCTTTAACTCAGAAGATCTACTCCAAACTAAAAAATACCTTGGATCCTTTTCAAATGACCCTATCCAATTTACAACCTGTATTAAAACAACAAAGCTTTCTTGAAATATTAATTCATACTTGATGGAATTATATGACTTTTTTCCCTTTAAATTGAAAATCACAGTAAGGGAGGTTTCTTCTTTTTTCTTTTTTCCTTTTCAATAACTGGCCCCAAAAAACTAAACTTTAAAAAAAGTTATGGTTTACACCCATATAACCTCCTGTATTGTCCTTAAAATCTTTGGAAATTCCATTTTTTGACCTCAAACCAACTTTTAAAATATTAAGAGCACTGAAATTCTAAAAGAGACCTATTAGGCTTATTTAAAATGTTAAAATAAAAAATTCTCACCTACCCACCAATTGGATAGGCACCTATATTCTTATCTATCTGTCTTCTAAAATAAATATTTTCTCAACCTCTACTTATTCCACTAAAAACATGTAAGGCCCCAAAGAGCCCTCATCTTAATCCCACTCCTTACCCACATAAAGAATGGCAGGGATCAAGATATGGGGTTTTCCTGACATTTTTTTTTTAACTACAAGACCAAATAGATTCCTTAGCAGCCATGAACCCCCAAAACAGATATGGTTTAGACCCTGTCATTGCCAAAAAGGGAGATGTATGTTTGTTCCTGGATGAACAATGCTGCTTCTATGTCAACCAAACAGGATTCTCAGAGGTGTGGCCAAGAAATTAGCTGACTGGGCTGCCAACCTCTGAAGACAAAGAGAAAACAGCTGGCAGTTTTAGTTCGACTCACAAAGCTTGCTCCCATGGGACTTACCTCTAATTACCCCTTTACTTTTTTTATTACTTTGTGTCTCCCTAGGTCTGCTCTTTATATGAACTGTGATCCAGTTCACTCAGAACACCATTTGCAGCTTAACCCAATAATATAGCAACCAAATTTTTCTTCTAAAAGAGGTTTGCTCAAGACAACCAATAACTCCCCCTCTAACTTTATAAAAGTTGGCACTCCCATCCAGCAGGAAGCAGTGTTAAGAAATCTCTGCACCCATATTTCTTAAACTAAAAAGTGGATCATCATGGGAAAGAAATTCTCTTAACCTTGACAGAGAGTACAGCCATTTTAAAAGATTAGGTCAGAAATCAACAATTCTCTCCCCAGATTCCTGAAATGCCTCAAGGCCAGAGGTCCTGGAAACATCCTACCCATATCCTGATTCTAAGAATGCATTCATAAGGAGCCCACCCAGGTGGTACTCTGGGATCACTGCCCCATTCCAGCTATACCCATAAGGCTAATAAAAGCCCTTTCTGATGGTGTGGGAGCTGAGCTGACAACTGGTAAGTCTCCACTCTCCTTTTCTCCTCTATTGAAGTCTTTCTTTGTTCCTGGGTGCTGGTGGGGGGGTGGGGGGAAGAAGAGAGAAAATTATAAACCAAAAAACAAGAAACTCTGCAGTTCAAACAAAGATCTGAAGGGTCCCTGATGCTCAGTTTCTTTATGTCTATTTTTTTACATTTTTAGTACAGCTTAAAGATGAACATAAATAATAATGCTAACACATGTACATATATTTGATAAAACTTACCATAAAATCTCCTTAGAGAACATAACAGATGACTTCTATGGGGAAGAAATGCTGATTATTATAATGATTCAAAAGAAATCAGAGATATGATCCAATTTCTTCCCCAAAATGTAAAGTTAACAAAATTTACTAGTTTATAAAACAAAATCATGATGTCTTTACTGCTTTCACAATCTGTGCTTTGATAAAAATTTGACAAATTATTTTACAAGAGTAAATGTCACTGCATAATTTTTAAGTGTTAAAGGAGACTCAGAAATAAATAGCTTATATAAGTGTATCAGCTAGGATTGTCCAATTTTTTCAAACAACCCTTTTACATGCTTCTTACAATATAACTTTGCAATAATTCTCCTTATCTTCGAGCAGAATCTATTTCTTCATCCTTTGAATCTGAAAGAGCCAGAAAATTTATTTTAATGATAATTTCATTGTAAACATGACTTTCCTTAACCCTCAGTCCTCAAGGGATTTTATAAGTTTCCAAACCCTCTCCTGATTTCCTTTGCCTTATCTTGACAGCAAGCCAGTAGCATCCTTCTTGACTCGGCACAGAGCCCAGCACACCCCCACAATGCCCCAAAATAAGCCACCTGACTAATTAGCAGCCATTTCAATGAGACCACCTCTCCCTCTCAGCCAGTTTTGAGCAGTGAATAATTTTTTAAACTACTCAGTTTCGGAGTGTTTTGTTACACAGCAATATTGTGACAACAAATAACTGATACAACAGTCGAAAAGAATAACATTATTCTGAGTTACTAAGCAAACATCCTAATTTTGTTGCAATCAATGAATAGTTGAAGTATAATTATATTTAGTGTAGGAGGTAGAGAGAAAATGGGTTTGGAAAAATGTGATTATCAATTACTACTTATGTAAATATGGACAATTAACTTTTGAGTGCATTACTTTCCTCCTCTATTTCCTGGGACTGACAATGCCATACCTTATGATATCTACAAGTAGAACTTTTTTTCTATTTACAATAAAGTTGTTAAAACCAAAACAGTCTAAATATTTTTTTAATATATATTAGGCATCTAGCACTTAGTCTAATAAATCATTTTCAAAATTATTAGTTAAATATTGTCATCAATAATTAATAAGTGCAAGCAAAAGCTCTGAATCTCAGAAAATGAAAAATACTATAATAAAACTGTATAGTTTGAATACTGGAGTCAGATATTTGTTACTTAATTTCAACTCAAGTATTTTTATATGCATATCATTAAGATAGATAAAATATTTTTAAATATAGAGAAAATGCATTAAATCTTAAGAGACATTTTAAGACATAGCAATTAGTAACTTTTGAAAAAGCTGTAAATTTCTTTTTTTTTTTTTTTTTTTTTTTAATACATATATATTTTTTATTTCAGGTTAATGTGAGGGTACAAACAACCAGGTCAAAATATTTGATTTTGTTTGGTAAAGTTCCTCTTATGCTTATGACCCACACTCAAAAAGTATACCAAACACCTCC
>CAUYPK010043476.1:0-85462 GCA_963574355.1 Loris lydekkerianus | reverse complement strand
TCAATGTGTCAAAATCTTTGGTCATTTGGTCTTTGAATTTGTTGAATTCTTGAGATATCTTTTGGGTTACTGCTTGGAGTTCTAATTCAATCTTATTTGCTATCCAGATTCTGAATTCGATTTCTGACATCTCAGCTATTTGTTTGTGATGGGATCTTGTGCTGTGTCTTACCCATTGATCCTTGTGGGAGTTGATCTACTCTGATTATTCATATTGCCAGAGTTTTCCTGTTGATTTTGCCTTATCATTGTTTTTCACCATTTCCTTTGGCCGTCCTCAGAGTTGGGGAGGTGTCTCTCCAAGATTAGACCCCAGTGGGATCACTCTGTTGTTGCTTGATCTTTGTAGGGAGTGACCCTGTGTAGTTCCTCTGGGGCTGGTCCAGCTAGGGAGTTCTGGTTGTGGAAGCACCTCTAGCATGTGACACACCCTGATCCAGCAACAGGGCAGGAGGTGGTGCACATTGTTCTGGGAGTGCCTGGCACCCAGTGACTTTGACACAGAGAGCCCATGGCTCCAGCAGTCTCTGGCCAGGAGAAGGGCTCTGCACAGAGGCAGGGAGGGCTTCAGAGGGCATGTGGCTACCAGTATCCCTGGCTAGATGAGCAGGCCAGTGTGGAGGCTGGGAGGACATAGGAGGGAGGACGCAGGGTTGCGCGGCTACCACAGATCCTGGTCAGGGCATGCAGAGGCCTGGTTGGTGCAGGGTCACAGCACAGATCTTATGGAGGTCGGGGCGGTGCCAAGCCCAGGAGTTTGAGGTTGCGTTGAGCTATGACACCACGGCACCCTACCCAGGGCAACGGCCCAAGCCTCCAGTGTGCCAAAACCATCTCACTCTGCCCCTAAGGGTTAAAGCTGTAAGGCAGCTCAGTCCCTGCCTTTAGGCTGCTCAGTTACTAGGTTACTCGGTTCCCCCCATCCTTGCTCTGGGACTCTGAGGGCGGAGCTTGCCGGGGCAGTTCTCTCACACAATGGCTCCCTGCAGCCCAGCTCCATGGCTCTGCCTGGGGCCCCAGACAATGCCCAAAGTTCTCCACACTCCTGCTCAAGTTCTGCCCAAGGCAGTTCAACTGAGTGCCAAGTCCAAAAACACCAAAACAGTTCACAGTTAAGGCCTTTCCGGTTTGCAGTCTCACGGCTGTTTGTACTTAAGGTTGCCAGCGTGTTTAGGTCAATAAAATGCACGCAACCACTTGCCAGTTTCCCACTGTTTTTGTCCTCCTCGTGGGGTCCAGAATTCCCTTGCTGACTCCCTGTATCCTCAAAGAGATGATTATAGGCAGAACCCAGCTGCCAGAGATGCCTGGAGTCTTATCTCCCCAGACTCACCATGCCCAGTTGCAGGGAAGCTGTTACTCGGCCGCCATCTTTAATCTCTCGACCAGGGAAGTATTCTTACTCTTGTTTTACAAGTGGGGGGAAAAATAGAAAATGGCTTGCCAAGGAAATTATAGCAAAGAGGTAAGAGCCGGAGTTACAGCCCCATCTTCCAACTCCAAATCCTGCCTTTCCAGGCTGCCCTCTCATCTTAAGAGCCTCAACCACCTTGCAGCTGACTCCATAGTAGACATAGGTAGTGGCAAATCACATTACATCTAAGGATTCACTTTCTTTTTTTTTTTTTTCAGATTAATATGAGGGTACGGACAATTAGGTTAGATTGTTTGTGTGAGTTAGATAGAGGCCAAGTTGTAGTTGTGCCCCTTTGAGCATTTACTTTTCACAGGAACAACCACAAAAAATGTAAAGGCTTAGAATGAAGTGAGTCCTGTGAGTTCCCAGTGAAATTGACCCTATTGATGTGAGCTGTCTAACTCAGTACAATGAACAACAATGGCCTAACCAAAGGGAGATAAAGAATCTAGATGTTGACCATGGGCAGTTTTGTGTCCAAAAATTAAAGGGGCAGTCGTACGATGGTTTGGCAACTTGATGTCCCGAATCCCAAGATTTTCCATGTCAATATTCCCATGCCTCCATGACATACGCTGATGTTACCTGGAAAGTCTGATCAGCACACAGAGCATGATGGGCCAAATGGCTCTTTAAGGAGAAGGGAAGGAAGGGAACTTTGTTTATGCACTTACTGGTGCCAGACCTACTGAAAATTCCCCTTTGTCTTCCATAACCACAGTGCCTCTAAGAGGTGGATATAATTATCTGCATTTGGCAGGTGAGTAAACTGAGGCTGAGTAAGGATAAGTATAAATAGAAATGGAATTCTCAGTTTATCTGATTTAAAAACCCACACGCTTTCTACTACCCTGGTGCCACACCCAGCTAGCTGAGCTTGGACTTTGAGGGGAGGATTACACATCCCTTGTGCACATGTATCATTCATTGCTGTGGAATAAATTACCTCCAAATTTGGCAGCTTAAAGCAACAACCATTTTTTCATTGTGTCTGTGGATCAGGAGCCCAGGTATGTCTTGGCTGAGAACTCTGCCTCAGAGTTGCTCAAAAGGCTGCAATCAATGTGTCTTAAGTATTTACAAGGAATATTTAAAAGCAAGAACTATAGAAAGCATCATAATTTAATGGTAAAATGTTGCCTTTTTTCCGTTCAGATTGAGAAACAGGTAAAAATGCCTCCTATTACCACTTAACATCATGGTAGTGCTTCTAGTCAGTACAGAATAGCAAGAAAAATAAATCCTGAGGATTGGAAAAGGAAGAAATCAGACTACCTTCATTCACAGATAACATTTTGTACTCAGATAATCCAGTCAAATTCATACATAGTTAGAAATAAGTTTAATAAGCTTTTAAAAGCAATACACACAGACACCTATAATGCAGTCAAAAGTTTAAAAAATTAAAACTAAAAGCAAAAATATCAAATACCTATAAGATGTGCATGGCCTTTCTGCAGAAATCTACCAAATATTGTTGAGAGAATTTAAAGAAAACCCAAGTAAGTGGAGGAAAGTCTTGTTGGTGAATTAGACAACACTTTTTTGTAAAAATGTCGAATCTAGATGGGTTATAGATGTGATGCAATTGTGTTTAAAAGTCCAACACAGTTGTGAGGGAATTGACAGAATGATCCTAAAATTGATATGGAAATGCAATGGGTGAAGTGTGGCCGACAAAGACCAAGAGGAGAAGAATTTCTCTACCAGGTATCAAAACTCTCTGTAAAGGTCATTAATTAAGACAATGGTGCTGGTGCAAGTACTGGCAAATAGTTCAAAAGAATAAGCTAGACATCCCTGAAACCCAACTCACACTTGCTTAAACGTGACGAAGGATCCATAACAATAGAATCCACTGGTTTCTACTATAAGGCCGAAGGTTGGACTATTCTTTCAAAGGCTGGTGCAACTAAGTCACCAGCGTCAGAAAGACATCTGTGTGGGAGCACTGTCCTCCAGGAAAGTCTCAATTTTCAACCACCAGCTATTATTTGTTGCTGAGTGCTAGAATACACCTGTCTAGGAACTAAGTAGTGAAAGTATAGTGACCCTTTTGTTTCCAAAATGGGGGATTTTTTGCTTCTCTTCCTGCAAGTTTAGTCCCTGCAAAATGAGAGATCCTTGACTCTAGAATGTGTGGGGCCCAGTGAAAGGAGGCGGGAGAAGGATATCTCTACTCTCCTACCCCTGAATTTAAAACTGCTGCTACCTGCTCACCCGGGGCTGCTGACACTGGGAGTTTAGCAGGCTAAGAAAGGAGTTACTGGATTCTGGGGAGGAGCAAGGGCTGCTATAGTCGAGGGGCAGGGAGTAGGACGTCTATTTGGAGGACTCTCTCTGGGCCCTTGTGAATGGACATTTGAGTTACCACGGCCTGACAAGGGCAAGGTAGACAGTTGCTTGGACTCTTTAGGAATGAGGGTCTGAGTTCTGAGTTCACCTGTCCAGGCAAGCAATCTAGGCCTGAAGAGGGATGTAATACAGAATGGAGGGTTGAAAGAGGAAAAGATGGATGTCAACTCTGGCCTTGAGCTCAGCTGTAGCAATGGAGACTATAACTTGTTCCACTAACTCTCCCATTCTGAGTTTTTTTTTGTTTGTTTGTTTGTTTGTTTGTTTTAAGAGCTCATGGCCTTGAAGAATCAGTTCCAGTGAACTCAATGCAGGAAATGAGTGGGCTGAGTGAGGGAAGGAATGGTGATATGGTGATTTCTCCCTCCATACTCCTTCAGCATATGACTTCACCTGAACCTGCAGGGGACAACTCCTGGTCCACTGGTACTGCACCACCACCACCCCAAACACCTGCATCACTCTGCTTCCCTGCCTGGGACCTTTCTCCAGGGTGGAGCATCTCACAGGACGGGAGGTTTAGTGCCCTCAGGGGCAGCTTATGCCTGGTGTCCCCATCCTTCTGCAGGACAGGTATAAGGAACATCCTAGAAGGTGGGGTTTTTGTTTTTGTTTTTTTAGACAGAGTCTATGTCCCTCTCCGTAGAGTATTGTGGAGTCACAGCTCACAGCAACCTCCAACTCTTGGGCTTAAGCGATTCTCCTGCCTCAGCCTCCCAAGTAGCTGGGACTACAGGCACCCACCCCAATGCCAGCTATTTGTTTGTTGTTGTGGTTGTTATTGTTGTTTTAGCTGGCCTGGGCAGGGTTCAAACCCGCCAGCCTTGGTATATGTGGGCAGAGCCTACCCACTGAGCTATTTTTTGCGCCAGTGCTTTAGTGAACCTCTTATGGGAGTGAGCCTTACTTGCCCAAGGCAGTAATGAAGGCAGCTTGATTGGCTTTTCTCCCTTTCTTGTCACGTTTTGTCTACTCTCTTTGTCAGAACTGGGACAAAGAGCCGAGTCAGGCACCTAGAGCACAGCCCTGAGAGAGCACCCTCCTTCAGTCAGCACCCAGACACCTCACTTACCTCATGTGAACCTAGCTCGGGCCCTGCCCTCAGCTGTGCTTCCTGACACCACAGCACACGGTATCCACACCCAAGGCATTGCTTGGAATCTGCTGAGATGACTCAGCAATTCCTCTTAGTTGTGGCTACAGGTTGAATTGGACCCCCACAAAAGATGTTAAAGTTCTAACCCCCTTGAATCTAATATGACTAGTGAGTTTTATAAAAAGACAAGGTGAAGGTACAAGAACAATGCCATGGAGATGCACAGATGAGTTAGGGAGCTGCACACCAACGGGCTCCAAAGGACGCCAAGGACTAACGTTTCTTGCTTCCACCAAGAAGCTAAAAGAAGATAAAAAACAATTCCACCCAGAGTCTCAGAGGGCTCACGGCCCTGCTGACACCTCGATTTTAGACCTCCAGCATCCAGAATGGTCAAAGAGTAAATTTCCATTGTTTTAAGTCACCAGTTTGTGGTATTATGTTACAGCAGTTTTAGGAAACTAACAGTTATTTACTCAACAAAAATGCATATATATGAACCAAGGAACACACAAATGTTCATTGTGGCAATATTCATAATTATAAAAACTGGAAACAATCCACACATCCACTGAGAAGAGTGACAAAATTGTGATAAGTTGGTGTCACACGGAGGTAAAAATGTTTGTGGATGAATATTGAGTGAATGTTGAGTGAATGTTGAGAGCAGCCAGACATAGAAGTACAAAAGTTCAAAACAGCATTTAGGAGTGGTGGATTCTTAGGTTGTAGAACTCTAAGGAAAAACACCAGTTGGGACAGTGAAAGGGACTTCAGGTTGGTGGTAAATATCCTATTTGTGCGACTGAAGGATGCTTTGGGTTGAATTTTGTATCCCCCCCCCCAAAAAAAAAACATTCATACGTTGAAGCCTAACCCACAACATGTTAATATTAGGTGAGGCTCTTAGAGGTTGATTAGGTCATGAGAGCTCCACCCTTATGAAGGTAATTAGTGCCCTTGTAAGAGGGCCTGAGAGCTAGACAGCTTCTTCCATCAGGTGAGGATCCTTCTGATGGGTGAGGAAATGTATCACACCTTTCTGCCCCTACACTGAGAAGGACTCGTACAGCATCTACAGGTGAATATCATCATGTCCATTTTACAGATGAGAAACTGATATTCAGAGTAACACTGTTTGCCTAGGTTACAGGTTTCAAACAGAGGAGTCCTGATTTGACACCAGAGTCTAAGTAAAACAAAGATAGAAGGCACCACCTATGAACCAGAGAGTGATCCCTCAGCAGACACCAGATCAGGATCTTCTGGTGCCTTGATTTTGGACTTACCAGCCTCCAGAACTGTAAGAAATAACTTTCTGGTTTTTATAAACAACCCGGTTTATGGTATTTTTTTTGTTATAGCAGCCTGCATAGACTAAGGTGGTATAGCCTGCAACACAGGTGGTGACAACACAAGTGTTTGTTTTGTCATAGATCACTGAATTGCATGTGCACCAGAAGGTTTTTCCCCAGATTGCCGCCCTTTCCACCACACGCAGTGAAAGCTTCAAGGCAGCTGAGAATGCTGCTCTTGAGCACAGGTGTGGAGCATGAACAGATTGAGGTTTTAACCCCCTCATCATTCACTCACTGTTTGAATTCTCAGAAGTCAGTCTGTTCCTGAACCACACAGAGAGGATATTCTTTGTGTCCACCTTGACACTACTGACGTGTGCACTTGGACAAGTCAATGACACGCCCCTAAGCCTCGGTTCCCTCTTGAGTAAAACAAAGCTCCCTTTGCCAACTTGCAGGATTGAGGGGGGCGATGCAAGAGTACAGTAGACAGCACCACGCACTGGCTCCATCTTCCTCAGCCTCCCAGCTCCCAGTGCCCTGCTTGTGTGATCCCTGCAGGTGTCAGAGGATGGAGCTGCAGGGCCTCTTGAGGGCACAATTAGGTTCCAGAAAGGGAGGATATGGAGGTTTATTTGGGCACCATTCAAGGGAAAATGCTCTGAAGGCTGCTTCATGAAACTGTGAGCACCTTTTCACCCTGTAACACAGGCAAAGGCTGGCAGACCACCTGCCACAGTCACAGCATGTGGAGCTTTGGTTGACAGGTGAGTCTACATGTCTCTGGGGCTTTGCTCACCTTGCTGGATAGTCTCAGGTAAGGGATTTGTCCCTACTGTGGCAGCTACACTCAGAGATGCCCATCTGCCCTCAGGACCACAGTCCCCTGACTGTCTAATGGGGTGTTGGATGAGCTCAGTGGTTCTCTAATGTGGCTGATCACCACTGGCCCAGGAAGCATATTAGAAACACAGACCACAACCTCCCTTGTTACTGCTGAATCAGTCCTCGCCCAGCTCCTGCCTTCCAGGGCTGAGAGCAGCCAATACCCACCAGAGGGCAGCAAAGTCCACACAATGCCAATCCTCCCTCTGGCAGGGCCGGCCTTTATTTGTGAACCTGCAAAGTAGTTTCTCAGTTTCTCTCTCCCTCTCCCCTGTCCCTCCTCCCCCTTCTTTCCCTCTCTCCCTTTCTGTCTTTCCCTCCCTGCCTCCCTCTCCTTAAATTTAAAGTATTTTAAAAGGGATTAGGCATGACCTTCAGAAGAACAAGCCTAGTATTTTTGCCTCTCCTGCATGATTGGAGGATAAAGCTACATTCCCAATAAAGGAATTAATGTGTGTCAGGGTATCTTCTTAAGTCAAGTAATTTGTCCTCATGGACCCATGTGATCTCCCTGACAACTGTGTGAGGTATCACTTCACTATCCTCTCTATATTAAACATCTGGTCAAGAGACTTGAGAAAGGTTAATCAGAGTAAGGCCTGGAGCACAGGGCCTGCCATTCCAAAGTGTGGGTTTCACTCCGATGCCACCCTGCACCCCCACCTGCAGCTTCTGCCTATGCACTCACATCCACTGGTATTGGACTGCTGCCCTGTCAGCGAGGCCCAAAAGGTATTACACCTACAGGAAGAAACTGAGGCTCAGAGGTGAAGGAATCTTCCTAGCACACACCCTGAACTACCCATGCTGCCAGAATAAGAACCCAGTGTCCTGGCTTCCTTTCCCAAGCAATTAGGGAAACAGGCCCATGGGCTCTGGGATCAAATTAAGACTCAGCTCTTTGCAAGCTATGACCCTAGATAAACAATGTCACTCGCTCTGAGCCTCAGCTTCTCATCTGTGAAATGGATGTGACGATATTCCCCTGCAGTAGATGCCGTAAGAGTCCTCCTCACTTTGGGGGCACAAAGGTGTGATACGTTTCCTCACCTATCATAAGCGTCATGCCAAACATGCCTATGACAAAAAACAGTCTAATGAGAGAGAAAAGCATAAACATTTAAAGTTTGACATGACAAGGGAAGCTTCACAATGAAGACCTAAAAACCCAAGGGAAAACTGGCAGTGTCTTGGCTTTGATTCATGAGTGAACAGCTGTGCAGAGCTGTGAGTGGCCGAGAAGGGGGGAAATCTAATGCTAATACGCTTCTTTCTGTGAAGAAACCCAGCAAGGCCTGTCTGTCCAGTCCAGATTCTTCTTGGCCTCTCCGAGCAGCATTCCTTCCCCCTGTATAGGGGCAGGGCCCCTTCCGGAATTAGGTCTTATGAATTACTATCAGTTAAAGTAGGTCAGAGAATTTCTTTCTAGCCAGCTCTTACACAGAAAGATGGGGGAGGTCACGTTGCTAGGTCTCACAGCTGGCTTTAGGGAAGAGGAATTCCGTTTGTATGACCTGCGCTGGGGGAGAAAGGTTAGCAGAAGAAAGGAAGGGCAAGAGGAGGTCAGGGGGAGACTTTTAAAGTACTCAGCATGCCAGGGCACCAACATTAGCATCCACCACCCACTCTTCCTTTCTAATAGAACTGCGATCATTATCATACCTGTTTTGAAAGGTCCTTCCCCATCTCTGAACTCAGAATGGTCAAGTATATAACAAAGGCAACATGCCAGTGAGATCTGGGAACTGTAGGCCTCTCCCATTGCCTACTTGACCTACCTTTGCTCTGATTCCTGCTGTGAGCCCTGGTCTGCCTTGGCAGGAGTCCTTGGCCTCAGTGGCAGCCTCTAAGCCCCTGGGCTCTCTCCCTGAGCCAGTTTCCCAGTGAAAACCTTCCTGCCTCTCCTGTCTGGTGAAAGTCAGAAGTCCTCAGTCCAGAGTGAGCTGCAGCCTGTTGTCATCTTGAAGTTGTTACTACTTTGTGAACAAGCAGCTCTGCCCTTTCGTCTGTGCTGAGCCCTGCAGATTATGTGGTGGGCCTGGCTTTGATCCACATGCCTAAGTTGTGTGCCAATTCGTGAAGCCGGGGGTCAGAGAATAATCAGCCACATCCAGATCCAAGAGACCAAGAGAGGGGACCTGCGGGGTGGTTCTCAGAAGGAGGGATGGTTGCCATGTGGGCAAAATTGAACAGATGTCCTCAAAGACATGGAAGTGGGAAAGACCTGAGTGTTTGGGAAAACCCCGAATCTCGGTCTGAGCTCTTCCTTACTTGGAACAGATGTGTCACACTCTGTCATAGTAAGACTCAACCTCTTCGGCACTGCTTTCCTGTGCCAGGGACTGCGCTAAGCAGTTACTATGCACCATCCTGGGTACCTTCACAGGGGCCCTCTGACACGAGTCATCACAAAAGGGAAAACTGGAAGGAGCATCTCTTTTCCTTGTAACATGAGAACCAGCTAAGGAGGGCCTGCGCCACCACTACCTGGAGGGAGAAGGCCCCTCCGTGCTCCCCCTCCCCCAGCAATCCTGTGCTTGCTGACAGTGGCCTGTCACCCGTCCTCACAGGAACTGCAAGCAGGCATGTGTCCACCAGGTGGCTCTAGTGTCTGGAACACAATTGGACTCCTGTGGGAGAGTGTGACAGAGATAGCAAATGAAGAAAGGAAAAGGTTGAAGAACACTTGGCTGGGTGTGGAGGCTCGCGCCTGTAATCCCAGCCCTCTGGGAGGCCGAGGCAGGTGGATCGCTTGAGTTTAGGAGTTCAAGACCAGTCTGAGCAAGAGGGAGGTCCTATCTCAAAAAATAGCCAGAGCCTGTAGTCCCAGTTACTTGGGAGGCTGAGAGAAGATCTCTTGAGCCCAAGAGTTTGAGGTTGCTATGAGCTATGAGGCCACAGCACTCTAACCAGGGTGATAGAAGGAGACTCGGTCTCAAAAAAGAAAAAAGAAAGAAAAAAAAAAGGAAAAAAAGTAGTTTAAAGGAGTCAGCATCAGGCAGAAAAAAGAGGATGTGAGGTGGTCAGAAGCTGACTGCAAAGAAGTTCAGAAGGTAAACGTCAGGCCATGAAGGGAAGATGTAGACACGCCAGGAAGGAGGGAACGATATCTTAAAAGCAAACCCAACAGGAAAGAAAGACCTAACTGTATATCAAATTGATAACAGAACTTTATATAATTTAGTGGAACATCATTCAAGTGTAATATAATATTGTGCTTTACTTTGTGGGTGTGTTGATGTGCTAATTCAGTAGTGATTTTGTGACTGCTGTAGGAAAAGCAAACATTTAACATATTGTTTGTGGAAATTATAATTCTCATGTGTTACAAGAGAAGGGAGAAAAATATGGAACAAAGACAGAACCCTACACTGCTGTATTAAATTACAGATTATTGATATGACCTCTCTCTCTCCTTCTAGGAGTCTATCTGGAGTGGGGGAATGTAAATAGAGATTTTATATGAATATAAAATCTGTCCCCTGAAAGGGCATAGAAGCAGCAATGTTATAGTACAAATTAGCATGCTTAGCAGCCAAACCTTGATTTCAGAACACCATTCCCCTGTTTAAAAAACCTGAACTTCTGAGCGGCGCCTATGGCTCAAAGGAGTAGGGCGCTGGCCTCATATGCCAAAGGTGATGGGTTCAAACCCAACCCCGGACAGAAACTGAAAAAAAAAAAAAAAGAACCCTGAACTTCTTGAAGAAGTAGTTGATTCCAACTACGAGGCAGAGAAATTACAAAGCAAGCCTGGAACATCTTGTTGTGTCAGAAAGCTTGGAAGTGTTCAAAAATGGTGAAAGAACACAGGAGCCAGGTTCAAGGGGCTTCCCTGGATAAATCTAAGAGAACTGAGTATGAACAAGAATAATGATGGTTATGTATTCTGATATAATTGAATAAAACAAAGGTCCATGGGTTTCCACAACGATAAATAAAGGCTAATGGTGCCACCATGCAGGGACCTTCTGCACAGCCTCAGGGAAGGGGGCCATTTGAAAAAAGAGCTGGAGAGGCAAAGGAAAAGAACTCTTTAGCTCTGTATAAGATTATGAAATAGAGACTTCATTGTGAGAGAGAAGGTGTGTCAAATTACAAGATACTTCTTTTCCGGCTCAGTGCCCATAGCTCAGTGGGTAGGACACCAGCTACATATACCAGGGCTGGCGGGTTCAAACCTGGCTCGGGCCTGCTAAACAACAATGACAACTGAAACAAACAAAAAAATAGCTGGGCATTGTAGCAGGTGCCTGTAGTCCCAGCTACTTGGGAGGCTGAGGCAAGAGAATAGCTTAAACTCAAGAGTTAGAGGTTGCTGTGAGCTGTGATGCCACCTACTGAAGGAGACATAGTGAGACTCTGTCTCAAAAAATATATATATATATACTTCTTTTCCTTATTGTGGGTTAATCAAGGGCTTAAAAACTAGCAGCTACAATGACTCACAGATATTTTTACTCATCAATTTTTAAAATTGGGAAATTGCACTTAGATTCCAGACTTCCAGCTTCTGGCCCTCGTTCCCATAGGGAAACAATCAGTGAGAGCCAGCACCAGTTGGCCTCTGCAGCAGGGCCCTGCACCCTCCAGCCCTCAGAGTCTTCCACAGTCCAGGCCCTCTTCACTAACTTGTGTCACCTGTGTGGCCCCAGAGATATTAGCATTTTTGACCACTAGTTTTGTTTTTTCTTCTCACTGATGAGCTATCAAACTGGAATGACCACTAATCTAAATTTCACTGCCATTGAGAATTAGTTGTTTTTTTGTTTAGAGACAGAGTTCCACTTTGTCACCCTGGGTAGAGTGCTGTGGCATCACAGCTCACAGCAACCTCCAACTCCTGGGCTTAGGTGATTCTCTTGCCTTACCCTCCCAAGTAGCTGGGATGACAGGAGCCCACCACAATGCCCGGCTACTTTTTGTTACGGTTTGGCCAGGGCTGGGTTCGAACCTGCCACCCTCAGTATATGGGGCTGGCCCCCTACCTACTGAACCACAGGCACTGCCCAGCCACTGAGAATTAGTGTCTGACATTAGGAGACAGGTGTGTGTGTGTTTGATGCAATTTGCTTCAACATCTACTAACAAGACAAGTGGGAGAATGAAGAGGTGATTCCCCACTGATGAAGACTAGATTTGGGGGCACTCTTTCTGGACTTCACTGAAGAATCGTGGACATCGAAAGTCTCTTCCCTGGGCTTGGAGCACCTCCAAGCCCTTCACTTATGAGGATGCCTCTTATTTCTATTCTGAGTGAAGTGGGGGTGGGGTAGGATAGTTGTGTAAAAAAGGAGAGGAAGGGGATAGACCTGGAGCAAGACCATCCCTAAGGAATAAGGTAGTAAAAGGAGGCTCTTCTGAAAGGAAGCTACATCCTATGATGGAGAGTTTTTGAGGAGCAAGGTTAGGTAATTGCATAAAGGATTTAACTTCTTAGATGCCTCCGAAGACTCATGGTTGCCTATGAATTAGCCTTCCTACCCTTCTGACTAATAGAACTCCAATTTTGTTCCGGCAAAAATGTGCCAATCACAGAGAATAAACCCAGACTGGCCTGACTACAGTAGCTCCCTTGCTTGAGACTAGTCTAGGCATGGCTTGGATTCAGTTCTGTCCAATAAAACATAAGGAAGATTCTGGGAAGGATTTTCCTCCAAAATAAAAGAGATTCATGTAAGACATTCTTGGTGCCACTTCCCCTTGCTTCTTGTTTTGGATGGTGACATGTGAAGAAGTGATGGTTGGAGCTGCAGCAGCCACCTTGCCGCCATAAAACAAGCACCAAAACTGACATGCTGAGGAAGGTCCAGTAAGGAGAGTATAGGGACAAGGTGGCATGGAAAGCATGGCCTGGTCTATTTTCATTCCTAAATGGTAGCAGCATCCTATGAGAAACAGGGTTCAAGAGTCCATAGTGATTACAAGCAAACAAGTGGATGGTGGGGTGGCTGGAAGTGTTGGGGAGCCATTATGTCTCCAAGGAACACTGACAAGCAGTGAGCCTAGAATGAAGGTGAGAAGAAATCCTTCTTTCCCAGTGGATGATGACCTTAAAAAGTGAGGGGCGCTGACGATGAAAGGTCATAAGAATGCATAAAATAAATCTATATAGTTTTTAGTAATGATTTACCCACAGGGCATGGTAAGCTATACCAGAGAACCTAGGTTTCAGGTGTGACCCCTGATGAAGACATTGTAACATTGACCACTGGCCTTTACATCCTTATGAGCTAGTTGGTGATAAATTGGTCTGTATTGGTTTCTGTTCCTATTTTAAGTTAAAATATGTGATCTTATTCAATGCTAATTGATGGATTAAAACATGGTTATTGAGGTCCCATTAAACAATATGATCTTTTTTCTCCCTTTCTCATTTGGACCCCTGCCAAGATTCTGATTTAATTGTGGAAATACCGAGGAGAGCTGAAAATTTAAGTAACTCAGCCAGAGTATACACAGCCATAAGTGGCAGAGCTCACATTTAATTAAGATCCATCCATCTTTGTTTCTCATGTAACAATTGTCTCTTTGACAACACATTTTACCTTAAAAGGTGGTCCAAAATCAAAGAACTTTGGATCCAACTCCCTTCCGCTATTCTTCTCAATCAATTTTCTGCTTCACAGCCTTAACCATTTTTCTTTCTTTCTTTCTTTTTTTGTTTTTTTTGGAGACACAGTCTCACTTTGTCGCTGTGGCGTCATAGTTCACAGCAACCTCAAATTCCTGGGCTCAAGCAATTCTCTTGCCTCAGCCTCCCAAGTAGCTGAGATTACAGGCGTCTGCCACAGCACCCAGCTATTTTTAGACACAGGGTCTCGCTCTTGCGCAGGCTGCTACCTATGAGCTCAGGCAATTTACCAGCCTCAGCCTCCCAGAATGTTAGGATTACAGACATGAGCCACTGCGCCTGGCCAGCCTTAACTATTTTCAGTAACATGTCTTGAGCATAATAGATGTTCAATATATGACTTGTGGGTGTAATTCAGACCAAATAACAGAATCAATGCCACGATAGGACAAAGTGAGTTTTTAAAAAAATTTTCCAAAGCATGCCCTTTCTTTTGTTTCAATTATTTCTTGAATACTTACTATACTATAAAGCAGCAAACTATCAGAGACTGGTAATGGTTAATCACATGTGCTCTGGAGCAAGGCTGCTTAGGTTTGAAGCTCTGCTCTGCCCCGTGCTAGTTATGTGACTTCCAGAAAATTTCTAAACATTTGTGTCTCAGTTGCACTATCTGTAAATGTAAATATATCATATTAACTAGAACCGACCTTATAGGGATGTTATGAGAAATAACTTAGAAAATAAACATGTTATTTGTAGACTAGTATCTATCAACGCATACTTTCCTGGCTACCGGTGTTCTGCTTTCTTTTACAGCCAACCTGCTTGAAAAGTGTGTATCTACAATTGCCTGCAGTGGCTTTCAATTTTTTTGACTTATGACCCACAGTAAGAAATACTTTTTACAAAGCAGCTCTGTGCACACACAATCACATTCACACACGTGCACCTACATGTACATAGTCACACACAAGCACACACAGGACACCAAAACAAAGGCTTTATAAAATATTACCCATAGAATGCATGCTGAGATTTTTCTATTTAATTCTATGCTACATTAATAATATTTTATTTTAAAAAAAAATAGCCTACGTTTAGACTTCATGTACTCTTCTATTACATTTTTTGGCATTAAGAAATGTTTAAATATTTGCTCACTTTGGCAGCACATATACTGAGAAATGTTTGAATATATCAAAGTTCAAAAGGGAGTGAAATAACCTTTGCTGTTACTACTTAGAATTTTCAAATGTTAACTGTCATATTTTCTTCAGAGTAAAAGAAAATGGCAAAACTCAAGTCCCCTGTATTCCCTCCATCCAGCTCCCTTTCCTTCTCCCTTTCTTTCTCTGTAGAGGCAAGAATTGGTGTGTGTTCTTCACTTTTACTAAATCTATGCATATATATAAGATATATTTCTCTTATTTGAAAATTTTGTATTTCACACTTAGGCTTTCAGCTCGTTTACAGTGAATTTTTGTGTATAATGAGAGCTCAGGATCAGAACATACATCATTTGGGAGAGCTGATCGTCCCAATAACCTTTACTGGAGTACACATTTTCTCTCAATTGATCTGAAATGACTTCCCCGTCAAACAGCAAGGTTTCAACATATATTTGTGGGGCATGGATTCTTCTATCACTTCCATTTAGCTTATTCCCCATCTTGCAACTAAAACTGGTCTCTTTGGGGTCCCTGGAGACTTCTGTTAAGGTGAGCAGTTTCTGTCTTCATCATCACTGTCATTTTGAAAACTTCAGGGGAGTTGACCTCCTCCCACTTCTTGAAATGTTCTGTTTCCCAGACAGCACACATTCCCGGCTCCCCTCTGCATTTAGGACCAGGTCCTTTCAATCTCCTTTGCTGGTGCCTTCTACTCTATCCAACCCCAGCACAAACTGCTCCTCGTCTTTCTCCTCCCCTTCTTCATCTTAAAAAAAGTCTACAAATATTAATAATACGTGAACACATTCCCAAAGGAGACAAATGAAGCAAAAGGTAAAACCATAGAGGAAACGTGACCTATCTTCTTGTCTCTCCCACCACCTGCCTCCCCACCAGGGTGCTGCAGACAGTTGGGAATGTGGGGCCCAGAAAGGGAGCTGCACACCTTCCCTGTATCTTCCATGACTGAACCACCCAGAAGTGAGCTTATGTTTCCCTCCCTGGCCCTCTGTGTAGTTCTGTGACTGAGTTTTGGCTCACAGTGCAGATATGGAATCAACCATGCAACTTCAAGGAAAAGATACCCTCTTTTCTCTTCTCCTTACTGCTATTTGATGGTTAGAGCCAGAGGAGATACTTGGGACAACAAAGTGGGAGTTGTGCATTGAGAAAAACAAAGGAAGCTTGAGAAGGCCCTATATGCTCATGACCTTGGAGCTGCTATTCCAACTTGCACTTGTGCACAGGAGAGAAATGTGCATTCTTTTGTAAAATACTGTCATGAGAATTTTTCTCTCACACCAAAAATTTATGTAACTAACTCAGGCGATATATCCTTTAGCATCTTTAGTAACAAATTATGCCTTTTCCTTTTCCTAAATAAATCCATATGGGATTCTGTGTTGGCTTTTTAAACCAATACATACCTCTACCTACCTCACTCAACACTTCCTACATTCCTACAGTCTGTTAATTCCACTCCTAGCCCCTCAAGCTTTCTTCATCCTCATTGCCACTCCCCTAGTCTAAGCAGTCATAACTTCCTTATTTTTTTTTTTTTTTTAAATTTTGGGGGATTCATTGAGGATATAAAGAACCAGGTTATACTGATTGCATTTGTTAGGTAAAGTCCCTCTTATAATTGTGTCTCCCCCCAAAAAAAGGTGTGTAACACACTGAGACCCCTCCCTCCTTCCCTCTCTCTGCTCTCTCCTTCCTCCACCCCCTCCCTCCTTCCCTCTCTCTGCTCTCCCCTGCCCCCACCCCCTTTCCTCCTTCCCAGTCTCTGCTCTCCCCTTCCCCCACCTACCTCCTTCCTTCTCTCTGCCCTCCCCTTCCCCCACCCACCCTCCTTCCCTCTCTCTGCTCTCACCTTCCTTCACTCCCTCCCTCCTTCTCTCTCTCTCTCTCTCTCTCTCTCTCTCTCTCTGCTCTCCCCTTCCCCTACCCCCACCTCCCTCCCTCCTTCTCTCTCTGTCCTCTCCCCTTCCCCTACCCCCACCTCCCTCCCTCTTCCCTCTCTCTGCTCTCCCCTTCCCCTATCTCCCACCCTGGTGTACTAGGTCATTAATTGTCCTCTTATCAGTACTGAGTACATAGGATTGAGGTGAAACTGGTCATTCTGTTTGCACTCTTGCCTGTAGATAGAATCGGTTCATTCTTCAATCCATTCTCCACATAGTGCTCACCATAATTTTGTTTTTTAAACACAAGCCAAGGCACACAAATCCATGCTGAAAATGCTTCTGTACTTTTCTGTACATAGAATGAAATTTAAGCCCCTTACTAGTCTATAAAGCTACGGGGGATTCATTCTTCATCCCTTTTTTCTGCTCCATTTTGGTCCAGACTCTCATTCTCTTCCACTACACCATATCTCTTAGTTCCTTTCAAGCATTTTCCAGCTCTTCAAGCCCTGCACAGACTCAGTGATAAGCAGTCTGGAACGTTCTTTTACAGTATGTGCCCCACTGGCTCCAGATATCTGCTAAAATCTCACCTCCCTCAAGAGGCCTTCCCTGACTGGTTCTGCACCCTATTTATTTCCCTTATTGCTCGTCTCAAAATTTGTTTTCTTCTTTTTCTACTGGACTATTCACTCTCTGAAAGCAAAGCCCTGTTGGTCAGGTAACACTATGTTTAGGAAGAATCAGATATCCAGGCACAGATGAGGCACTCAATAAATATTTGTTAAATGTAAGAGCCCTGGCCTAGAGTTAAGAAATGTTGATTTAAGTACCATCTTCACTGCTAACAGGCTGTGTCACATTGGGTGAAAAAGCAACCTTTCTGAGCCTATGTGAAACATGGAGGATAGTGAGATCTGCCCTGATTATCTCATGAGGTTATAAAAATCAAATGAAATGATGTGAGGCAAAATCTTAACACTCTGAACAAATGTAAAGGGTTAGTTTTACTATTGAGGCTAGGAAAACTTATATGAGAACTTAGTTCACTCACTTGGAACCAACTTTCTTAAATACTTATAAATAAAATGGACTTCTGTAGTCTTTCCAAGGTCTTGACAATAACAACTATTCACAGGACAGGCACAGTGGCTTATACCTGTGATCTCAGGACTTTGGGAGGCCTAAATAAAAGGATTGCTTCAGGCCAGAAGTTTGAAGATGTCCTAGGCAACATATTGAGACCTCATTTTTACAAAATATTTTTTAAAAATAGGCAGGTGATGGTGGTGTGCACCTGTAGTCCCAGCTACGTGGGAGGCAGAGGCAGGAGGATCACGTGAGTTCAGGAATTCCAGGCTGCAGTGAGTTATGATGGCCCCATTGCACTCCAGCCTGGACAACAGAGTGAGACCCTGTCTCTAAAAATAATAACAACAGTTATTTTTATTATTACTATTTATTCCTGATCATTTCCTCCAGTAATTATAGCTTTAAAAGGAACTTTTTCTTGGAATACCAACCTGAACACTACTTATGTCATCAAATACGGTAAATGAGCCCTTTTAACTTGAGAATGAGGAATTTGGCAGCAGCTGCTAGTTGAAATGAAACTTTTGGCTCAGAACAATCAAAACTCAGCTCTCCTGCCCCTTGATCTCCATTGCTTAGTTTGTTAGTGATTGCTGGGGTGTACTATTTACAGAAAAGGTTAGTAAAATGCAGGGGGCGGCCTGCCCTTTCACATCCTCAGTAAGCCCATGTGGGGTAAATAATCCTCCTTTAATCACAGTCTAAACATGGCCCTAAAACAAGATGTTTGTGCCAAAAGGAATTCCAGGAGGCATTACCCTGATGGCTGAAAGGGGTGAGGGGAGCAGGGATGAGAGGGTTAAATAATAGAATCATCAGCCCCACTGAGTTAGAGCCGGTTGGGGGTGGGGTACACTTTTGTTACTTGGGATTACCAAAGAATGGATTGGAACTCCACTTTTCCTTCAATAAGCATCTTATTCTAAGAGTATTTTTGCCATTTAAACCATAAAGAATGTGGTCATGTTTTTTCCTTAGCAACATCAATGCAAACGCATTTGGATGTTTTGAAATAAACTTTATTTTGGGATCATTTTAGATTTACATAAAAGTTGCAAAGATAGTACTGAGCATTCCCGCCCATCATCCGACTTCTCTAACATTAAATATCAACATCTTACATTAGGGTGATCCATTTGTCAAAAATATTGATACAGTATTATTTTTTTTTTTACAATAGCCTTTTATTTTTAATACCTATTATGCTATGAACTCATAGGGAAAAGGTTCCAGTAGCTCAGGGAGGCGCCTTTCCATTGAATGTGACAAAGCTTGCTGTGACTATTATGCTATGCATTCATAGGAATAGGTTCCAGCACCTTATGCTCCTGCTCAGCTGGTTCTCTTGGGTCTGCTGTGTACTATGCTGTATGCCTACTATGCCATGAATTCATAGGGAATGGGTTCTAGGAGCTCAGGCTCATTTCCATTGGTTCTCACAAAGTGTGCTTCTCTGTGTGCAGCAGGCTGGCCCTTTGGTGGAACCTAGGTCCCTTTCGCTTTGGCTTCCTCCTTTTTCTGATCATTTTCCTTCATGTGTTTTAGGAAGCTATTTCAGCTCTTAGAATGTTTAATATGCTCAATACAAACATTAATCTTCTTGGCAAGAATCAGGCCCTTCACTTCTACATTCACAACGTAACCAACAACATGCTGGGTAACATTGTAGGCTATTCCAGTTTGCCGTGGTAACGTCTGTGTGGCATGCCTTTTTAAACAGTACCCATTCCCTTGATGTCTACAATATCACCTTTCTTGTAGATTTGCATATATGTGGCCAAAGGAACAACTCCATGTTTTCTGAAGGCCTAGAGAACATGTATCGGGGGCCTCTCCTCTTTCCCTTTGTGTTTGTCATTTTGGTGAATTACTGGAAGATGGCGTCTCTCGCCAAAAGGAACTGATACTGTATTAACAAAATTGCTTCTTTATTGAGACTGCTTTAGTTTTTGCCTAACGTCCTACATAGTTTTTTTGTTCTAGGATCTGGATGGGATACCACTTTGCGTTTAATTGGACTTGTTTTTCATCAGCATCAAAAAGTCATTCTTTTTTTCTTTGAAGTAAAAGCATCAAATGAAACCTAAGAAAATGTTTTCCTTTCTGAAGAGTGTAAAGTTGTAGACTTATGTACATCTTTCCAGGGAAACCATTTACATAGTCAACTAATACTGTCTTTCTAAATTCAGGTTGTGTGATTCCAGCTAAAGATACTTTTAAAGGAGAGAGATGATAGCTACCAAAAGAGCCCCTTGGAAATGCTGAAGTTGGTGGGGAGAAGTGGCAGAGACTTGAGTCCTGCAGTACCTCTGCCCTTAGTGGAAAAAAATGTCCTCCAATCTTGCCTAGACTGTAATTGAAGGCTTCAGTTTCAGTTTCAGTTTCAGATCCCAGCTTCAGTTTCCCATTCAGTCACATACAGATATAGTAGAACCTTCATAGTTGATCACCTACCTACCTTAACCACCTTCTTAAGTTGACTTAATTTTTATAGACCCATCAACACCACGTGTACGTATCAGTACAGTAACCCTAGTTCCTTGTGCTGACCACCTCTGTATATTGACTGGTTTGTTATAGTCTCTTGGGTGGTCAACTGCCAGAGATTCTACTGTATTGAGACTTCCATATAGGGTTGTAGTAAAGGTTAAATGCAAAGTCAATGAAAGCAGGAGTATTATGCCCAGCAGGGTTTGATGCAATAAGTAGCCATTATTATTATTTTATATTTAATTATAAAATAAATATAAAAAAGAGAAAGAGGCATTTTAGAAATGCTTTGCTCACCAGCCTCCTGTTTCAACTTATTACCTCTGATAAAAACATCTCCTCCCACATCACTGTCCACACGACATTCCTCCCTCTGCTCTTTCTCTTATATCTTTCTTGGAACGGTATGGTATATGATTTCCTCATTCTACCCTCTAAAAATCGTACCACCGTTCAGAGCTTTAAGAAAATTTCACAACAAAGACTTCCTTGATGCTCTCAGTGCTGGGGAGAGTGGGTGGGATTTGGAGCTAAGAATAAGATAAGAAAGATAAGGATAAGATAAGAAAGATCTCTGAGTCTGTTTCTTCATCTGTAAAATGGACTTAAAAATAGCATGTGAAATAAAAAAATTATATGTCAAATACTAATTACTGTATCTAGCACATAGTATGCTCCTCCAAAAGTAATAATAATGGGGTGGTTTATCTTTTATTTTTATTTTATTCATTCATTTATTTACTAAGACAGAATCTCACTCTTGTCCCAGGCTAGAATGCCATGGTGTCATAGCTTACAGCAACCTGGAACTCCTGGGTTCAGACAATTCTCCTGCCTCAGCTTCCCAAGTAGCTGGGACTACAGGCACCTGCCATGATGTCCAGCTAGATTTTCTATTTTTGAAGAGAATGGGTCACACTCTTACTCAGACTGGTCTCAAACTCCTGAGCTCAAGGGATCCACTCACCTCAGCCTCCCAAAATGCTAGGATTGCAGGCATGAGCCACCATGCCTGGAAAAAAAGAAGAGAAAATCTGTGAGGAACATACACTCACATGCAGTGGTTGATTTGTTGTATTGCGTGGAAGAGAGAGGCAGGAGTTAGGAATGGCACTTAGGTCTCTAACTTTTGAACAAGAGACATGAAGGCATGCATGGAGTTAGGAGCAAGAGTCATTTTGCTTTGTTTGAACGTATTGTTGCAACTACAGAACATGGCGTGTGGTCCTGAACACTTGGAATTTAACAAGTTTTAGGGACCCCCAAGGGCAGATGTCCAAAGACTTTACTATCTGGGTCTGGGGCTAAGAAGAAAGATTTTCTTTTTTTTTTTTTTTTTTTCTGAGATAGAGTCTCAAGCTCAAGCTCAAGTTTCTACACTTATAGAGTACTGTGGCATCACAGCTCACAGCAACCTCAAACTCTTGTGCTTAAGTGATTATCTTGCCTCAGCCTCCCAAGTAGCTGGGACTTCAGGTGCCTGAAACAATGCCCGGCTATTTTTGGGTTGCTATTGTCATTGATGTTTAGCAGGCCCAGGCTGGGCTTGAACCCGCCAGCCTCTGTGTATGTGGCTGGCACCCTAGCCTCTGAGCTACAGGCACCAAGCGGAGAAGAAAGATTTTTAAGTGGCAGATTGGGGTTCACCATCATACAGGTGTTAATAAAACAAGAGAGGAGAGGAGAAGGTCCCTCATAGAGGAAGCAGCAGCAAGAGCCAAGGACAGACCTGGAGGAACATCAACATTTAAGAGAAATATGGAGAGTGAGGAGTCCAAGGATGAAGCTCAGACGTCTCCAAGACACGGAGCAACAAAGGGCAGTAGCCAGAGGGGAACCAAAGGGGGAAGAACTTTTATGGAGCATGTTTGGGGGCAGGGGTAAAGTAGAGCCTGAGGTCTCCCTAAGTGGGCGGGACAGGCTGTTTGCAGAGAAGGGACCCTAGAAGGGAAGGACAGAGGAAGGAGGAGTGACGTGAAGACCTGTGAGAAGCACAGATGTTGTTGCACTTAAATTTTTAGGTGGGTAGTAGGAACTTAGCCTGATCATTTCCTCCCATCTTTACCACAGTAAACTAGTTTAGATCCATGGGCCCCAAAGCCTTGGGCTGTGGACCAGCATCGAGTTAGTGGCCTGGTAGGAATGGGGCCGCACAGCAGGAGGTGAGTGGCAGGATAACAAGTGAAGCTTTGTCTGTGTTTACAGCCATTCCCAATCCCTCCCAACACCTCCAGAGCTCTGCCTCCTGTCAGATCGGTGGTGGCATCAGATTCTCCTAGAAGCCCACACCCTCCTGTAACCTGGGTAGGTAAAGGATCTAGGTCACATGCTCACGCTCCTTATGAGAATCTAAGGCTGGTGATCTTGGGTGGAGCTGAGGTGCTGATGCCAGTGCTGGTACTTTCTAATGACAGGAAAACAAACTCTGGGCTCCTACTGATTCTGCATTATGATGAGTTGCATGATTATTTCGTTATTTATTACAATGTAATAATAATAGAAATAAAGTGCCCGATAAATGTAATGTGCTTACTCATCCCAAAATCATCCCTCGCTCTACCCCAGATCTGTGGAAAAAATGTCTTTCATAAAATCATTCCTTGGTGCCAAAAAGGTTGGAAACCACTGGTTTGTATGTTTAGGTAAATGGTTACTCAGAGCGAGATCTGGGGACCACTGAGGACCCCAAGGCCCTTCCACAAGGTGCAGGGAGCTTCTAGAGGCTGTGAGTGTGGCGAAGTCTCCCTCTAATGCCTGCGAATGGAATGTGTGCTTGTTATCTTGTTTCCTAGGATTTTCTAAGGCAGTGGATTCAGATTTATATGCAGTTTGAAAGATTAATTCAGTACTCTTATTGCTGTCTTCAATTATACCTGCTATGATATCTGTGACCCCAATATTCAATAAATTATTATTTTGAAATTCGCAAGTTTTCTTTGATTCTGCACAGAAAACACAAGAATTAACTGCACTTTGGTGTCTTGTTTGGCAATGATACAGTATTTTTAAAAATTTTTGAAAATGTTCTATACTTCAAGGCCTAACCAAAAGCTTCTGTAACTTTAGAATTTCATATTTTAAAGTAAGAGAAAATTATTTGTCATATTTAGTCAGCCCTCCCTATCTGTGGGCTCCACATGCATGAATTCAACCAACTGTAGATTGAAAATATTCAGAAAAGAAATTGCATTTGTGTTGAATATGTACTGACTTTTCTTGTCATTATTTCCTAAATAATACAATATAACTACTATTTACATAGCATATACATTGTATTTGGTATTGTAAGTAATCTAGAGATGGTGTTTCAAGTATACTGGAGGAATGTGCATAGGTTATATGCAAATACTATGCCATATTAAAAATATCAGAGGCTCAGCACCTGTAGCTCAGCAGCTAAGGGTACCAACCATATACGCCAGAGCTGGCGGGTTTGAATCCAGCCCGGGCCTGTCAAATAACAATGACAACTACAACAACAACAACAACAACAACAACAAAATATATATATAGCCAGGCATTGTGGTGTGTGACTGTAGTCCCCACTATTTGGGAGGCTGAGGCAAGAGAATCACTTAAGCCCAAGAGTTGGACATTGCTGTGAGCTATGACACCACAGCACTCTACCAAGGGTGACATAGTGAAACTCTGTCTAAAAAAATAATAATAAATAAATAAATAATAAAAATATTAGAGACTTGGGCACCCGAGCATTTCAGTATCTGAGGAAGGTACTGGAACTAATTCCCCACGGAAACTGAAGGATAACTGTATGTTTCTCAAACATGTATTCAAGGATGGATTGTTGACTTTAAAAAAGAGGTCAGAAGATTTGCTTTCTCAATCCACAGCTGCACTGTGTAATTTTAAAGATGCTAAAAAAAGATGACAATGACATATTAGAGACTTCTATGATTCATCAAAGGAAGAAATATATTTTTTTAACTCCCTGGATGTAACTGTAAATAAATACAATACGTGAAAAGTTTTTTTTCCCTTCAGCTTTCTTGATGTTAATGACTTGCCTTTATTGTCTTACATAAGAGATCATTGGGGGAAAGTATTTTTCTTCCAATTAAGCCACACTATCATTCTGAGGTTAATCATTCAAAGTTTAAAGAAAGAAATTGAACTGAATTTTTAATACATAGGCATTTTGCACTCCTTAAAAATTAAAAAAAATTGTTATGACCTTTCAGGCTAGAATTGGAAAAGCCACTCAAGTGTCTTACAGATTAAGTTGTATTGCATTGGCTAAACAGCTGAGGGGCCAACAAAGCTCTGTGCAGTTACTGATACGCCACATGCTGAATAAATACTCAGCTAAAGAAACTGTGATCATGCCACTTTCTAATGGTACATAGATAGTAACTCAACAATGACTGAGTTAATAAATAATCAGCAAAATGATACTTTTGCTTTGAAAATGGGCAAATATGCAGAAGTGCCTGGACTTTCTGTCCCATTTGTATTCAATTGTACTTGCACCCACTAGTCGTCCCAGGAGAGCTGCTTTTAAGTGAAAGATTGACAGCAAACACAAGCATTGCTGAAATATTTGAAACGGAGTATTTTTTGAGTCTGATTGGTTTATGGAACAACTGTGTGTACATCTTTATTGATAGTGCAAAGGCAATGGTCAATAAAACTACTACTGTATCTGGAAACAAATCAAGGCAGGGGCATCAAACTATACTCACGGTCATTGCCTTCTCTATAAACCCTCCTTATCCCACTTACAGCCAGTTTCACTTAACAATGTGCTTGATAAGAGAATAAAAACGATTTATGTTATTACATCTCACACCTTGAATATGTATATATAATATATAACCCTTTTAATAGTTCATATAATTAATAAACTATCTCTCCTGCACACTTAAGTGTGATGGTTGTCTTCAAGAAAAGCACTTGTACAATTGTTTAGCTAGCCATGTTTCTCATGGACCTCCATTTATATTTTTAAAAAATGACTGAAAAATGAATGAACTCTGAGTTGGGTCTCTCATGCACATTTTCTCAAAAACAAAGGGAGACTATCAGTTGAGAGAAACTGATAGCATCTTCCTCAATAATAAAATTAGACCTTTAAAAAAAATTTTTGAATTTTGGAGAACTTGACTCTGTCACCATGAGCTTGACAATTTCTCAGTACTTAAAAGACTTTTACGATGAGATGGGTCGTGATATTAACAAATACATTATTTGATGAGATATGGAAAGGGTTAATATTTTGATCATCGGCATGACTTAGTAAACCAATATTTTTCAAAGGACCAAACACATCATGTTATAAAATCATACATGGATAAAATACCCATTTGAAGAGCAAGAGAGACCAATGGATTTTAATGTGACGAAGTTGAAAATTTCATTGGCAGGATTTTCTACTTTCACGTTGCAATTAACCTTTGAAAACTACCATGTGTCAAGTTTTGCTATTATATCAAAGAACAGCCACAATCATCTGAAAAGACAATACAAACACTCTTTTTCCCACTGCCTATCTGTATAAAGCCAAATTTTCTTCCTATGAAAACAGATTGCAGAAGCAGATAGAAGAATGGAGCCATTTTTTATTAAGCCAGTCATTAAAGAGATTTGCAGGGATGTAACACAGTAGCACACCCTCCTCGAGAATTTTTTTGTTTTCTAGTGTACACTCATTTGTCATACCACATAATTGTTTATATTGATATTTAATGGAGTTATTGTTTTTAGATGAATTAATAAAAATAATAAAAATTTTTCTCAATTTTTGTGCACAGTATATATTGATAGATAAGGACCACAGAAACAAAAAGATCTTTTAGGCCTCTGATTTTTATAAACATAATGATACTTTAACAACAAAGTTTGAGGATTGCTGGTTCAGAGGATAGGAAAGAGATCTGTTGGTGGGGTTGGAGATTCAGAAGCATAAGAATGCTTCTTACAATAGCATATCAATTGCCATTGATATTCTATTTTTTCTAACTGCAGAATATTAAAACATTAAAAGCTCTATTAAAGAGTCCTATTGATTGAGTTTTGGTTAAACAGATTTTTAACCAGGTTCAGTTAAGGGGGTAGAGCAGTGATGATCCTGAATTTGAATTCTGGCTGGGTGATCACAGTTTATCACCAAACTCTCAGCCTCAATTTTTGCATCTATAATGTGGATATAATAACATCTACCTTAGAGGGGTTACTATGAGGATAAAACTTATGTAAATTTTGCTAAAGTGTGTTCTGTGGACCAACATTGTTGGCAATGCCAAATGTTCGGAGTTCTGAATTATAATCTGCATTTCCCAAGTGGATCTTATGTAAAGTTTGAGTAACAAGAAGTTTGAGTAACAATATAAGCTACCTAGCAGAATACCTACCTGTCACAAGGTAAGTGACCAATAAAAGTTTCCATTCTTTTTCCTATTTATGGGGTGGCACCTGTGGCCCAAGGAGTAGGGCGCTGGCCCCATATACTGGAGGTGGCAGGTTCAAACCTGGCCCTGGCCAAAAAAAAAAAAAAAAAAAAAATTTATCTTTTTCCTATTTATTATTCTTTAGCTTATGAATATAACTATTTCAGTCTTTTGAACTAAAGTTATTGGTTTTATTTTTTCAATTTATGATTTTTTTTTTTCTTTTTAGAGACAGGTCTCACTCTGTCACCCAGGCTGGAATGCAGTGGTGTAGCACAGTTCACTACAGTGTTAAACTCATGGGTTAATTTTTTTTTTTTTTTTCCACAGATGGGGTCTCACCACATTGCCCAGGCTGGTCTTGAACGCCTGAGCTCAAGCAATCCACCCACTTTGGCCTCTCGGAGTCTAGGATTATAGGTGTGAATCGCTGTGCTCAGCCTCAAGATTTTTTTTGAAGCATATAGTTCTTTCATGTAGTCACAAAAAAATGACTACACTTTTTAGCAGGGGCACCTCTACTAAAAAAAAAATAGAAAAAACTAGGGGGGCATGGTGGCACATGCCTGTAGTCTCAGCTACTGAAGAGCCTGAGGCAAGAGGATTGCTTGAACCCTGGAGTTTGAGGTTGCTGTGAGCTATGACAACACCACCATACTTTACTCAGGGCAATAGAGTAAGACTTGGTCTGAAAAACTAAATCTTGAGTATTTTGGATTTTTTTTGATTTTCTAAACTTTTATTGTTAAAAGCACTTTATTGATATCTTTAATGCTTTTTGTTTTGAATTCTACATTGTCTTTGATAATATTGCTGTCTCACATTTTCACTTGCCTGCCATAGCTTTAACTATTGCTGGATTTTTAATTCTTCTTTTTTCTTTTGAGATAGCATTTCACTCTGTTTCCTGGGCTAGAGTGCAGTAGCTTCATTAGATCTCACAGCAACCTCATACTCCTGGACTCAGCCTCCTGAGTAGCTGGGGCTATAGGTATGTGCCACCCTGCCCAGCTAACTTTTGTACTTTTTATAGTAATGGAGCCTTACTATGTTGTTCCTGGCCTCAAGCCAAAGTGCTAGGATTACAGGTGTGAACTACACTCCTGGCCTGGATTTTTAATTCTCCTAACATGTGAATTAGTTTTCCAGTTTACTTTTAAAAATAGTTTTAAATTTTATTATTAAAAAAAAACACATAAAATTTACTATTTAAACCATTTGAAGTGTACTGTTGAGTAATATTAACTATATTCACATGGGTGTGCAACAGATCTCCAGAACTTTTTCATCTTGAGAGACTGAAATTCTATACCTATTGACAACTTTTTATTTTCTCCTTCTCCAGCCCCTAGAAAGCACAATTCTGTTTCTCTAGGAGTTTGGCACTTCAGATACCTCATGTAAGTGGAATCATACAGTATTTATCTTTTTGTGACCAGCTTAGTATACTGTCCTCAAGATTCATCCACATTGCAGCATGTGACAGGATTTCCTTCTTTTTTTAAGGATGAATAATATTTTCTTGTATGTATGTGCCACATTCTTATTTATTCATTAATCCATGGATTTGGGGGTTCCTTCCACCTCTTGGTGGTTGTGCCTCCAGTACTTTGACTTCAGACCTAGTCCCTAGTCCACGTTCTTGCCTGAGAATAGTTCTTGGCCGTAAGAACTGAAGGCTTCAGCTGACAGGAAGGGAAAGGTTGGCTCTTCTGGTGGGGCTCCCATGTCTGGACATCCAGACAACAGCAGAGGGATAGAAAACAGCCTGGATCATTCAGAGCAGAGGGTCCCTGTCTGAAAGGAAAGCACTGACTTAGGTTGAATGATGACCATGCTGAACCCTTTTACATGAGGGGGAAATGTGAGAGGTTTTTGAATTATCATAATGAAAAAACGGACAATTATTTTCAGTTTCTCATAATCTTCAACATCAGGACAAGCCCAGCAGGGAACATTAGCATGGAGGAGATTTGTGTTCTTTGAAATGAGTTTTATGCTGGGCGAGGGACACAACTACAACAGGGACCTTACCTAACAGACACAAACATTGTAAGCTAACTATTTGTACTCTCATATTAATTTGAAATAAAAAAGAGGGTTAATTTAGAATAGAATGTGCTCAAATTTCAGGTATAATACAAACTATCTAAACTTAAGCTTGCCTTTCGTGTAACCTAGTTAAAGAAATCATACCTGCTGAAGCTAGTCATTTAAAGACCCTAGAGGGGCAGTGCCTGCAGCTCAAAGAAGTAGGGCGCTGGCCCCATATACCGGAGGTGGCAGGTTCAAACCCAGCTCTGGCCAAAAACTGCAAAAATAAATGAATAAATAAAATAAAAAATTAAGGACCCTAGAGCAGTGGTTCTCAACCTGTGGGTCGAGACCCCTTTTTAACAATGAAAATACATTGCGGCATTAGGAAGGTTGAGAACCACTGCCCTAGAGACTATATCTGGGCTCTAACATCACGCCTATAGATGACATTCCTTATAAAATCAGGTCATACAACCAAAGGCAGTGGGTTGAATCCATTTTTGAAGCTTTCCTGATGACCAAATATGCCTGCAAGGAGGAAGAAAAAAATCTTGCCCCACTTAGGTGGACTGGCACTGACTTCCTTTAACCTATCATCTTAGTCCTTAGAGGAGAAGGCTTAATTGCAGATTTCACTTTTTGGTACCAAATTGAAGCTACTTTCCTTGTTATACAGCAGGTATGGTTACTTTATGGTAATAATAAAGCAGAAAAAGCGCTGAACTGAGAGTCAGAGATGGATCTAATGTCAGCATGGCTACATAGTAAGTGAGTGGCTTTGAACCAGGGGCTGCCCCTCTTGAAACTCAACTTACCTTGTATAAAACCGGAGCTTTGGGCTTTAATAGCTCAATTCCTTTCAACTCTAACATGCTGTGAAGGACATCACTTGGCCATGCCATCATCTACATTTTATTTGGCATTTGTTCCTTTGATACATATATACATATATAAAAAATCTGTACATGGTAAAAATACAAAATAAGTATTTCTTTATAAGTTATGCAATTGAACAGCTACGTTTTTAAAGTTTAAAAACGATTGCAAAAAAAAAAGACAGAAACCTAGTCAGTTCTTTATAGTAATAACCTTGGTATAAAATATCCATACAACATGTGTACAAAAGAGTGTACAGTTCCTAAAGGCCGTGCAAAGACAGCGAGGTTCAGCTTTAAATAAATCAAAGAGGCTGTGGGTCTCTCTGTCCACACCACGCCCAGTGCCCAGGAGGTTTGCAGCTCGGCATTATCGTCACAGAAATAATGAAAGGGTACAGGATAGAGTGCTTGGTGCATAGACTATGCATGCAGAAATTAAAAAGAAAAAGCTTTAAATCACCTATACAGAGAGACTGGCTCTTCTCCCCGTTCAGAGAACTCACTTCTTTCTGCAGAGAGCATTTGGAAAAAGACCAAAAAAAAAAAAAAAGAAATAAAAAAGACAATATTTATGTTGTGCCTTAGACCAGAAGGCACAGGCACATATTTTTTTCTTTTTTGAAATTTTTGAGCTTCCCATGCTTCATGGCGAGCGGGAAAGGGGTTGGGAGGCCCTGGCTACCTCAAATAAGCAGGTAGAGAGACTCAGGAAGTTAGGGGTCTTGGAGTGAGTTATATCCTCGGTGTTTTGACTCCTAAAAAAGGTTTCCTATCTCTAGAGTTGTCACTACTAAAGACCAGTAGAGCCTGGCTCGGAATTAAGTCCAGGCTGTAGGACTAGAGACCCCGCCCCCACCCCACCCCCATACCCTGGGTTTGGTTTGCACTAACCCATGGAGCCCTTGTGGAGAGAAGTTAAGGCTTAGCCCTAAATTTAACTTATGTGGCGGGGAGGGCTGTTTGGAGGTTGGGGGGGGGGGCAGGAAGAAAAAGTCTCTTTGGGGCAACAGAAGGGCTGTAGCATCCTCGAGGAGGCGACGGTTCTACAGTGAGCAGAGGCAACGCCTGGGCAGCGCGGAAGACGTGGACACGCAGGCTGGACTCCACCTCTTCGATTTCAAAGCACTTAGAGTCTTGGGCGGGCGCGGGAGCGGCTTCTAGGACACGGTGATCTCCTCCTCCTCCCCCTCGCACTCCTCGTCCTCCTCGGAGTCGGAGAAGTCCGAAGGTTTCCCGGGGCTGCTCGAGTGCGCTGGCGAGGTGGGGAGAGGCCCTGGGAGCCGCGGGTCCCGCAGGTGCGGAGGCTCGGGGGACACTCGATAGGCCGGGCGGCGTCGGGGGCTGCCTGAGGCCGCGTCCTCCTCCTCTTGGTCCCCGGGGCCTTTCTGGCCCACGTCGCTGAGGTCCGGGTGAGGGTTGAGCTTGGTGGGAAGGGTCTGTTCACGGCAGCCCCCGCTGGACAGGAGTTCCCGCTCCTTGGAGTTCCGCCATTTCATGCGTCGGTTCTGGAACCAAATTTTCACCTGGGACATCCCGGCAGGCAGGCGAGAAGAAGGAAAAAGCGGAGGTTAGCGCTGGGGCTCCCGGGTAGCGCGCGGGGTAGGGGCGCCGAGGGACAGATGGAGGGCGGGGAGCGGGGAGGAGGCTCTATCTTTCCCACCCCGCCCCTCCCCTCCCTGTGACTCGAGTTCAAATGAACACTCAGCACCCTCGAAGCCGGCTCGCAGCTCTCTCTGCACTCTCCCTGGTGCTTGGCCCCCGCTGGCGGGGTGGGGGCCCCGGAGAGATGGCAAGGCCTCGGGGTGAGGGTGGAGCGAGAAGCAGCCCCGCCGCTCCGTGAGGAGCCTCAAGGGAATTGGCTTGTGCCCTAAGTCCTTCTGGAGGCCTGGGGTTCGCGTATCTGGGCAGGGGGACCGGAGCAGAATCTGCAGAGCCTCCCAATTGACTTGCGCGGGTGGGGGTGGGGGCGAAGGGCGGAGGCAGGTGCGCGTCCTCTGTGCGCACCTGGGAGTCCTTCAGGCCCAACTTGGCGGCCAGCTTCTTGCGGTCCGGCTTGCTGATGTACTTCTGCTTCTGGAACATCTTCTCCAGAGCCTTGCGCTGCACGTCGGAGAACACGGCTCGACGCAGCATGCCCCGCCGAGGCTTGCCGCGGGCGGCCAGCGGCCAGGAGAAGGTGCCCGGGATGGGCACCACGCTGGAGGACGCTGCGGGCGGGGGCAGGTGATGGGTGAGTGGGCGGTAGCGTCCGTCCCCACCCCCACTCCCGGAGACCTTTTCTGGCTTTTTCTCTCTGATCCCTTCATCTCTTTAAAGCACTCTCTTTTCTCCCCTTGGAGAATAGGCCACGAACCTACAAACCTGCGAGAATGAAAGGCGCTTTCCGCCCAAATAACTTTCCCTTTCAACCATGCAAACTCGGATTAGGTAAAACCACGGAAACGCAGAAAACAGCCCCACAATAGCCTGTTTCGCTCTTCCATTCAGTGGTCTCAAGGAAACAAACCTGCGTGCATCAGCTGAAATAGCAACAGAAATAAAAATTACAAAAATAAAAATGAAATACCCAGCGCAGCCCACTGGGTTTCTCCCCTCAGGTTTTATCACCTTGGTGCTTTCGCATTCTTTAGATAAAAATGAGAGGCCTTCCTGTTCTGATAGAGACGGAAAAATCCTGAGTTTTTTTTTTTTTTGAAAAATCCAATCAGTATTCATCTTTTTCATATGAATCTTTCCTCCCCTCCCCCACAAAACGTAAAGAATTTGGCCAGAATACATAAAAAGTGGCAGCTAATTAGCACATTGACCGCTCCCCATGGGTATTGGCATGATAAAAAGGGGGTGAGTTTGGCTTTAAGGAAGAGAAAAAAAAAAAGACAAAACAAAAAGAAACAGAGACCCTAATGAAGCGTGAATGGTAATTGTGTAGTAATGAACTAACAGAAAAAGACTGAGGACAAGCAGCGAAAGCCATATATTACTGGGACAAAAGAGATTTACACTTTCAAACTAAACACAACTGCAGGCCAGGACCATTGGGAGCATACTGATGGCAGAGACTCCTCTTCCCCGCATCGTTTTCATTAAATGGACATGAAAAGCTATTTATAAAGCTTGGGTTGTTTTTGTTAAAAGTATTGAGAGGAAGGAGAAAGGGAGCAAATTCCATTATTAGCAGCAGCGTGAATGGGGGGAGGGGGTGAATTCTCTCTCCCCCTTTAAAAACATCAACTGCTTGTTTCTTCGCTGATCTTTGAAAGCGCTGTGGTGGTTTTACCCACCCCCACCGACCCTGGCTAGTCTCTGTAAGTTTAGGGGGGCTCCCCTGTCTCCTTTTGAGTGTAACCAGCTGCAGAGTTTTGGAGCCACAGTTGGAGTGACCAGTGAGATTCCGGGACAAAATCTCCGGGAGTTGTATAAGGTGTTTCCCCTTTAGACTTGAGATCCAATTTGAGGGTTCTCTCCAACTGGGGCTTAGTTTACAAACTCGAAGGTATTTTAAAAGGAATGACGGCGAGGGGAGAGAATGAGAAGGGGTTGAGAAATCAGGTTGGAAATGGAGGGTTAGGGGAGGGAGCTAGTCCTCCTCCCCCTGGGCGACCCTGGGCACCCCACACAACAGGGCACCCCATGTGGTCTTGTGAAAAGCCTGAAGCCCTGAATGAGTCTTAAAGAGAAATTAGCCCCGGCTGGTAGGTGTCTCTCGGCGGCGTGGAAGGACGAGGGCTGGTCTGTGTGTGGCTGCCCAGAGGAGCTGACCAATTGGTCATGGTGCTGAAAGCTTTGTGGGGAATCGTGGCCAAGTGCACCGACTCTGTGGGAAAATGGCAGCGTGAAGGGGTGCCAACAGCTCCTCGCCGGGAAGGGTACCGCCTCAAATTGGGACCATGACAATTCCTGCTAATTTGTAGAGCAGGGAATTGGTGCAAAGTGTCAAGCAGTCACTGCTTGTGCTAAATAGGGCATCAAATTGGCGCGACGGATTCGTGAATGTTGTAGCCTCGCAACCTCTGAACCAGAGCGTAACCCCGAGGGGTGGACGGAGAAATATGGCTTCAGGGCAGGGAGCGATGGGCCATGGCCCGGGGCGCCACCCAGGCTCACGCACAGAAGGGGGATGAGACCTACCTGGGAAATAAGAAGATCTGATGAAAGGCTGAAAGGAACCTTCAAAATAGGGAAAGGCGAAGGTCTTGGGAGGGACGCCCTGGAGTAAGGTGGGAGATGTTTCTGGGGGAGGGAAAAAGGAGGGTGGTAAACACATCGGGAGAAATTTGATTGCTTACTTGGTTATAGCCCTACACGTTGAATACATGATATTTCAAAGGCATCTTTCCTAATGTAGTAACTAGGTAAAATATTCCTAACATTGTCTCATCTGTGGACATTCTTCCTTTACCCCTTAAAATAGTCCTCTGCCCAGTTCACCTTTTCTCCAATTTCTTTCTTAGGCACTAATGAGATAATAGGGCTAGGAAGAAAAAAAATGCAGATATGTAATTTAATCCAATATAAATACACCCTTTTGCATAAAAAAAAAACAAAAACAAAAAACAAAAACCCTGTCCCATAGAAGCTGGGGCGGAAACGCAGATGCCCAGGGCCAGGCACCCAGAGTTACCACCCAGCAACTGTGCACTGTTTCTGACTGCATGCGCTGAGGTTCCTTCTGAAGGTGAGACGAGCCTGGAGGCGTTTCTTCCTCGAAATCGGCTGGAAATGTTTTACTATGCACGGCATGGGGTCTCGGAGTGTGTGCGTACCTGGGTGCACTAACGTGGGCGTGGGTGCCCGCTCTCTGGAGAAACTGAGGCCAGAGGAACTCTGCGTGCCCAGCATCCGAGCAGCCCTCAGCACTCCGCCCTCACTTACCTGTTCTGGGCCCCGAGGAGAGGATGGCGTTCACCCCAAACTTCAGAAACGTTGGCTCGCTGGCAGGGGAGACAGAAGTAGGCGGAGAACCGCCCCGCCGTCTGCCGGAACCCGGGGAGCCCAGGTCCGAGGCGCCGGTATCCGCGAGGGCCGGGAGGGCTCCCTGCCTGGGAGGCGACAGGCTGGTGGTGGGCACGTTGCGGGGTAGGTAGGCAGGGGGCCGGCTGATGCGGATCAGATCCTCCACGAGGAAACTGGAGTGGCTGGAAAATGCCGACTGCAGGGACTGGGGCAGTGTCAAGGTGGGCGTGGGCCGCAGGAGGTTAGGGTACCCGGCGGGGGGCGCGAGGAGGCCCGGGAACATCATGGTAAGCGCGGGGCGGGCAAAATAACCTCCTTCCAGTGGCCGGAGAGCAAACGCCTGGCTTCCCGCCCCTCCCGCCCCCGGGGTGTCCTCTCTCTCGGGCTTAGCTAATGTCTCCAAGCAAAGGTCCCACTTGGTTGTCTTCTAGTTCTCCGTGGTCCTCTGGTCGAAGTGATGGTTTTATAGTGGCCCGCCCGCTAAAGCACTTTGAAAAGTGACAGCTCTGACAATGAAGTTCAACAAAGTTCTCCACTCAAGCTTCATTCGCCCGAGGCTCTGGGCGCTCTGATTGGCGCAGGGGTGCAATTTATGATTGGATTAGTCTTCATAAGCATGGCCCGCACAATGGGCCGGCAACAAAGGCCTACGCGCATCAATTCTGCATATCGACCGCCTCCTTGCAATACAGGGCTCCCCTAAAGCTCTTGCCAGGGATTTTTGTTCAGAAGCAACACCCGGGCTAATTAAATGCCTATTTAGAAGTTTCAGATGACATCTTGCCTCATAGAAAAGGAATTATTTAAAGAACGCACTAAATTTATTTGCAGCTCTCCTGCTGCGCCTCGAAAATAAATCAATAAATATTCATAGAAATACATCTCCAGGCTATCAAGAAAATAGCCCTCCCCCTCGTGGGGGTGGAGGAAGGGAAAGTTTGAAGTCAGTAAACATGAACACACACCCCTCTTCTGTCTCCTGCCCAATTCTTTACTCCGGAGGAAGCATAATGGCAGATTTGAGGGGTGGGTTAAATCGGGATTAGAAGTTTCATTCTAACAACCCAGGGAGACGTGGAAATCGGTGATTTGGGGTTATTAGATGTGTGTCCCTAGGCATGGGGGGAAGTCTTTATTTGTGTTGTTTCATGTATGGAGACTGGTAGAGTTTGCGAGTTGGTGGATATAGGAAAGTAAAAACTAGTCTCCGGCAAACTCCCACCAGTTTGGAAAACGATTTTCTCTAGGAGTCTCTGCAAGGGGAGCAGGGAAGGAGAGCTCAGCAGAGCGGCCGCTGCAGGATTCCACTGGCCAAGAGCTGACTGCTGCTGGAAGCTACCTTAGGCAAGGGTACAGTCACCAACCACTGACAGTGCCACACTGACTCTTTTCCAACCGCAGGGCAATATTGGCATTTTTAAGTTGCAATTCACAGCCCAAGCATTTTGAATGGTAGCAGCGGAGGTGCAGAAGTCGTCCCAGAGCCCCACCAATTGCAGAGCAGTGTACATATGCACAGAAACCCGAGGGAAGGATGCAGTTCACTAGAATGTTGGTCCAGGAAAGTCTCTGCTTGATTTGAGGCTTCAAAAGAGAATCTTCCTGGAGACAGTCCCTTCGCTTTCCTTTGGACTGGGGTTGAGGTGGCACCGAGCCTCGATTCCCCGTTTCTCTGTTCGGCAAGATAACAGATGTGTTAAATGTCCCATTCATTTCTTTAGTGTGGCTGAACCTCCCCAAAGAGAAGTGTGCAGCCCCGCCAGGCCGCCCTGATCCTATTAACCATGAACTAAGTGTCACCTTCAGCTGGTTTTCCTTTTAGCTTTTTAACACAAAGCTTTCTCAAAAATCTTATTAACCAGCTTTATTTCTCTAGATGGTTTTGTTTGGGGTGTTTTGTGTTGATGATCTCCATGTCACTGCTTTAACCATTCAATAAAAGTGCATCTGTGATTTATATCACATTAAACCAGAAATGGAGTCTGCTAAAGCTCTCCCTTGATTCAAATTAAATAGTTGTTTAGGGCCAGGCTCTGGAGGCGAATTAATGCTTGGAGACGAGGTAAGTGCGGAGATTCTGAGCCCAAGACAGCTTATGGAGGAGTACTGAGCAGCAGGCAGTGAACGGGCGAGAAAAACCAATCAGGAAAGGAACAGTTTTTAAATAGGTGGCTATTTAAATATGAGAAACTCATTGCTCAAGTTAATCGAGGGCCACTGGAAACAGGCTAGGGAGATTATCCAAGAATCTCAAAAGTTTATTTTGAAGTTTTGCAATAAAATGGGTGAGAAAAGTATAAACTGTTTAATAGGTGGGCTTTGATAACCTTACTGTAAGGTGAAGTTTTCCTTTGCAACAGGGCCGGCTTTCTCTCCCTCCTCCTCCCCTTCCTTTCCCACTCTGCTTTCTCTGCTGTCTTTTTTTCTTTCTCCTCTTCTTCCCCACCCCTTTTCTCCCCCAATCTAAAGTTCCTGGAAGGACAGGCCAGGGCTACAGGTGTTTGACGGCCTATCAAGGGAAATAGCTCTTGCCCAGTCTTCCAGATGATCAGAATAGAGTCTGTATTTGCCAAAATCAACTTGGATGTTGTTTTATGGGGGGAGGAGGGTGGTGCCTGGGGCCTTCCCAGTGTTTCTTCCCGGCTGGGCATTTCCCCAGGTGTAGGCTACTCTGCCCTCACACAGGCTCCGCCGCACCTCCCCCTCCTCCCAGCCATCCTGCCTCGCTCTGGACCAACCGCTACTGCTCTACTTTTTAAAGGCATCCCTGACATTTCTTGGAAGGTGGGTCAACCCCTTGCTGAGATCCACGTGGACCCAGCTTCCTCGTGTTGGTCTCCACAGCTTCCTAAAGCGCCAAAGAGGAAAAGTGAGGGCGGGGACTAGGACTGGCAGCCCGTGAAAAGGCAAAATAAATCCCAAGGAGGCAAGAAATCGGACGAAAAGGATCTTACTTTAAGTGATCTCCTTGAACGCGTCCTTTCAAACTCCATGATAGCTTAAGGGGCTGCGCGGTGCGGAGGCGGCTGCGGCTAAGACCTGTGACTAATGCCATTTGACCTGAACCCATGGGTTTTTGTGCGTCCTGCCATTCATTGTAATGTCGTTATCTTCGAGTTTATTTGGGAGAAATCACTCACGTTCTTTATCCCAAGATCGAGGTTTCTGTCTATTTCTCTTTCAAGAGTAAAGAAGACCGGAGGGGAAACAGAGAATTGGAGACCTTGGTTTGGGGTAAAGTTCCTCCTCCTCTGTGCGGTGGAGGGAGGGACTGCTGGCCGGGGGAGGCCGCAGCAGATCTGGCCGGGGCAGGGGGTGGAGGATATGGGATGCCAAAGCTGCAGGACACTCTAGGGATTGTAGAAAGTGTAACCCAAACCCGCTCTGGGGGTTTCTTCCCCGCACCTCCCGGAGCCAGGGACAGTGGGCGAGTCTCAGCCCCCCCGCGCTGCACGGTGGCGGCAGCAGCGCGACTCTCTCCTGCGTGGACAGCTCCAGAAAAGTGCCCCGCGCGCGCCACGAAGCGAGGCCAAGGTCTCTGCTAAGTAAAGTGGCTTGAGCTTTCCCGCCTTTCAAAGTCAGCGCGTGTTCATTTCGGGAAGATCTGGGCCTCCGGGCTACTGCGCTCCCAGCAGGAACTGCCGAGAGAGTTGAGGGCATTTGGCTAGATTGTCCGATGATGCTGGGCGGCTACCGGCAAAAGCGCCTGCCTTCTCCGGTCGGGAGAAAGAGGGTGTTGGGAAGAGGAGGGCAGCCAGGCTCGGGCTGAAAGAGATTTCCAACCCTCTCTGCCAGCCTCTCTAAGGGGTTCACCTCTAGAATAGGCCACTAGGAGCTACCGCTGCCCCAGCCCTTTCTGTGGTTCTCCCCCTCACCCCCATCCCTTTCACTCTCACTCCCCTCTTTTTCCTTGAAAATCCTCCTATTGTGCCAATCAAGCAGATGGTTTGCAGGAAATATAGCTTGGCCTCGCTGACCGAAACTAATTTTAACTAGCTTTCCAAGCCTGAAACGTTTGTTTTGCTCTTACAAAATAGCCCCCAAAACAGCTGGCAAGGGTGAATTAAACCCATTAAAGACACATTTATAAGAAATTATATTCACATAGATTGCCTGAACCCCCTTGTGCAGCCTAAGAGAGGAGATGAGTGCATTTAAATGAAAATGTCGCCTAACGCTCCCCTCCTTAATGTAGCCTGAGAGTCTCAAAACATTTTACTAAATAGATTAACTTGACTATTGTCTTGCATCACATTTATCAGCTTCATTAAGTGAATAGCTGAACAAATATATTACGCATGCATGAAAAGCTCTTTTTCCAGGAGCCTCATTGTATCCTCAGCCCTGACAGGTGGTTAACTGTGTGTTGTGTTTTTTTGGGGGTTTTTGTGTGTGTGTGTGTGTGTTTTCTTTCTTTTTTTTCCTCCCCAAGAAAGAGGATCTCTGTAGAATGGCACAGGGAGTGCAGTAAGGGCTTGGCAGGAGTTTGCTTTAACTCCCAGTTTGGAACTCCTTTACCTCAGCGACGTTAACAATATTAACAAGAAGTGTTGGACCAGACTGATATGAGCCCATTCGGAATAATCAAAATTATAGACATTGGTGAGCTGGGCCTAGAGTGCTATTTCTCTTCATCATTTTCCATCCCTCCCCCTTGTCTGGGAAATTAATTTCATATTGCTTCTTTCAAAGATTATTTCTTTCCACTCCCCTTGAACATAAAATTGCCTTTGCCTTTCCCTGCTTAACTGGTTCTTTGCAAACTGCACGATTAAAGATTGTTTTAATTTATATTTGAATCCATTTCACTTTACTGAGCATCTTTAGGGAAAATCCTCATCTCCTGGGCCTCACTTGGGCAAAATGAGGAGCTGCCTTAGAGAGCTCTCTGAGGGTCCTTTCAGTTCTGACTTTGTCAGGTTTTAAAACCCTCAACTCTTTTTTGCCTCTCTGTGGGCCCCAGCAGCCCCCTGCCTCTGGACCCAGCATGACAACCAGAAGGACAGCATTTTCAGATCCTAGGGGTGCACCCTCAGCTGAGGGAAGGAGCTTAGAATTCCTGGAATGAGCTGGAGGGCAAAACTACCAGTGGGGGAGGACCTGGGAGATAGGCCCCTGCCTTTGCTCTAAGGTCTCAAGATCTACAGGTGCTAAGAGCAAAAGCCCTATTGTTGCCCAGCTCTTGCATCCCACATGCCTCCCAGCTGGCAAGCACTCTGCCCCAAGCCATGCGCCCCTAATGCTTTTTCTTTCCAGCCCTTGTGCGGTCCTATGCAAGGGGAAAAAAAGAAGGGGGTCTTCCCAGGCTCACTCCCCTTGTCCTGGACTCGCTTTATAGCTGCTTAATGACCCATTTGGGTGCCGCATGAACCCCTTTTCCGCTATGTCCCATCCTCTTTTCTGCCTTTCTCTCCCTGAGCTGGGACTATTGATTTCCTGTCCCATTGTGCTTTCTGGTAGCTCAGAGGAAAGGGAAGTTGCCTGAGGGCGCTAGGTGGGATCTTTCTTTGGGCCTAAAAGGGTTGCTTTTGTCCAAGACAGGAGGGCAGCAGAAGAGAGAGGGTATGAAAACTATTTGGCCTTCTCTTTCTGGTCCCCAAGGACTCAAGACGGGGACCATATGCCCCTTAGTGAGGCTGCTTTGTGTTGAAGTGGAGGTAGCCCTTGGGTAGAGGTAGAGGGATAGTTTGGGGGGACTAGTGAGTTGGGTGGCAAATATAGAAGAAATAAATAAGGTCTCCCCCTTCAAGAGCAGAGAGAAAGGGGTTTGGTGGTATAGCCAGAGATGCAGAGATGAGAACAGGAGAAGTTCAGGCCAAGTTTAATGAAAGGGAACTAAGACCCACCTGGGCAAAGATGGCATCTGCACTGAGGGTAGTCGGAGACTTGTTTTTATACTGTGTGTAGGGAGAGGAAGATTCTACAGCTTGCTGGAAGGTTCTGGAGGGCTAGTGTCTTTCAGGAGGAACTCTTGGGACAGGGCCCGGTAGGCCTTTGCTCTAGGAGGAGTGGAGGAGGAGGAGGAGGGGGAAAGCTTTAGGCCTCCAATACAGAGGATTCTGCAAGGACTTGCATTGTTTACCTTGAATGGGTGTGAAAATTATTTAAGGTTTTTACACCATTTTTTCAAGCTATCTCTGGAGGTTTGTTGTCTTAGTATTAAACCTTAGGCTTAGGCAACATTAGGGACCCTCAAGGCAAAAGGATACTTGCCTGGTTACTCTTCTCCAAACCAGAATCTTGCCTCATCTTCTCTCTTTTTTTTAAAGATTGTGAAATTTTATTTTATTTTATGTTTTTATACTTCCTAATTTAAAATTCTTTTTTTTTTTTTTTTAATTGTTTGGTATTCCTTGTGGGTCCAAAAAACAGGTTACACTGATTGCATTTGTTAGGTAAAATCTCTGTTATAATCATGTCTTGCCCCCAAGAGGTGTGCCATACTCCATGACCCCCAAACCTTTCTCTCCCCCCCCTTCCCACTCCCTCATTCCCCTCACCTCTACCAGGTTAGATCATCTACTGTCTTCATATTAAAATTGAGTACATTGGATTCTTGCTTCTCTATTCTTGTGACACTTTACTAAGAAGAATGTGTTCCACACCCATCCAGGTTAATACAAAAGATGTAACGTCTCCATCTTTTTTAATGGCTGAATAGTATTCCATGGTATATATATACTACAGCTTATTAATCCATTCCTGGGTTAGTAGGCATTTAGGCTGTTTCCACATTTTGGCAAGGGTCTAGGGTAAATGTCCTTATGATAAAAGGATTTTTTTCTTCCAGATAGATGCCGAGTAATGGGATTGCAGAATCAAATGGAAGGTCTAATTTGAGTTCTTTGAGGATTCTTCATACTTCCTTCCAAAAAGGTTGTATTAGTTTGTAGTCCCGCTAGCAAAATTTATCTAGGCTCTGGAGGCAGTGGCCATAGGCTGAGAAAAGGTGAGGGGCAGAACTACACTTTGAGCTAGGTTGTTTTATTATGTAGGTAAAGGTTCAAAAAAAAAAAAAAAAATAGGGGGCGTAGGGGGCGGCGCCTGTGGCTTGAAGGAGTAGGGCGCTGGCCCCATATGTCAGAGGTGGCGGGTTCAAGCCCAGCCCCGGCCAAAAACTGCAAAAAAAAAAAAAATAATAAATAAATAAAAAATAATAATAAAAAAATAAAATAGGGATAGCTTATTTAGGTGTGGTAATGACTTTTAGTCTCCTCTCCTGTGATTAATCTTTCCTGGTTATTTGATGAGATTCCTAGGGCAAGGGTTCAAGAAAGTTGCTTTCCTTTTGGAACAACTTCACTCAATCAAATAAGGTAACTTTAGAGAAAAGGGAAAAAGGGAGTGGTATAAAGAAGTTCAGAGAAACACCTGGGTTGCTGAGGCCTTTCCATCTCCTTTGTTCAAAGCACTCAGCCTGAGCTGGCCATGGTGATTCAGGCCAGTAAACCCAGCACTTGGGAGGCTGAGGCAGGAGAATTGATTGAGACTAGGAATTCCAGGCTGCAGTGGCCTATGATTGAGATCCTATACTCCAGTCTAGGTGACAGAATGAGACCCCGTCTCAAAATAAAACAAAACAAAACAAAACAAAACAAAACAAAACAAAATGGAACAAAGCACTCAGCATGCCAAGCCACCATATTTTAGCCTATTATTTTTCTAAGCACAATAGATGCTACAGCAGTTAGAAGGACAGACAACAGAAGCAGGAGAAACATCTTTGTTTTTAAACATGCAAAACATTTGTATTTTGTTTCTATTTTAAATTTAGAGATTTGCCCTGTTGGGACCAAGAGATATTTTTTTCTAATCTGGACACTCATGGAAAGATCTGAGGTAAAGCTACTAGTTCTTGATAGTGTAGTGAAAATTAGTTTTAAAAATTAGTTTTCTTCTAACAGGTAGGAGTCTTGATTTGGCCAAAGGAGGGACCTATCAGAAGAAGATACTGTTTTAAATCTTGAGCCAGTACTGGAGAGGGAAATATTCTGAAGTATGTGAGCCTCTAAGTTGCTGGAGGGTTGTTTGTCTGAGGCTGAGGTAGGCTCAGAAGTTAATGCAGGGAAAAGAGAGATCTCCAGAGCTTTTTACCTGCTCTGCGGTTCTGCTCAGGGTAGGAGAGAGAGGCATAATAGAAGGTAATGTTCTCTTACATTGATAAGAGATGAGGAAGATAGCTGTACTGATAGTATTTTGCATATTACACAAAGACCTTAAGACCAAATGCCTCCAAATGCAGGAGGAAAAATAAGACACTCCTCTGTCTGCTCATCATTTACTATCAACCTCCCTCTAACGCATGAGGAAAGACATGGTCATCAGACAGAGATGTCCTCCATCTCCTTCCTGCCTACTTACCCTTCATTTTCTTCATATACCTGCTGAGTTTCATCCCCTCCTGCCTCCTTGGGGATTGTGCTGGCTATTTATTTTCTGTTTCCCCTTTTAAATCACACTTCCTACCCCTCTTGCTTGAGAGGCTGCCTCTGGGATATGCATTGACCCCAGGATACCTTGCTGGGTGGATACATCTAGTTGATTTCCATCAGAGGGAGGCCCTAGCACTGGCTCAAGGGCAAGAGAAGGGGTATTTATATTTATTTTTCCCATTCTCTTTTCACTGTGTTGCACTTATGGAAGAGCCTGTAGCTACAACTCCCCAAATCACTGGACTCTGGAAATCCTGTTCCACTAACCTTTTGCCCTTTCAGGCCTAGGGATAAAGTGGGATATGATAGATTACCACTGTTGCTAGACTTTGGGTGCCTTAATAGCCCTTCTTTATTCCCTTGACCTTGCCTATACCTCTGTAAGTAGTTTCTGCACTGGGACATTTGCTGCTGGAATCCTGACTAGTAAAGGAACTTTGTTCTGCATTATTCTCTTTCTCTCTCTCTGAAGCTTCAATGCCCATTCCCTGCTAGTTCTTTCAAATTGTGATCATTTCCAAGAGGACTCTCCCTTAGCCTTATATCATCTCTAGCTACAACTAGGGACAAGGATACTGATAGAGGCCTATGGCTTACCCTACCTTACTCCCCACCTTACATTATAAGGGCCTATATTCAAGAGTATACATGCCTTGACTCAATGTCCAAGGTCTATCCCCATCCTCCAAAACAGCTGTCTTTGGGTTAAACCTCAGGTTTGGGAATGGGCATACCAGGGACATGGTCCACTCCTGGTAAGATAGACCTGGAAAGGGTCTCGTGTGGTTTTTGAAAACAGGCTCAGGTCTATTTGGGCAAAGAATTCCATGATCTAAAAGGGAATGTACAGGCTCTAGGTGAGCACAGCTCCTTGGCCTCCTGGAGATGGGAGGAGCTGGAGAGAAACCAAACTGGGGTCCTCTCCAAAGTCAAAGTCCCAGGGAAGATCCCTGTCTGGTACTTCTTATACAACCAAATTTTTAAAATTCAGTGTCTACCGTTGCTTTCTCCAATTCTCACCACCTCTGTGACCTTTCTCAATCCACTGTCATCACATGCCACTGAAGTAGTTTTTGTCAGTGTCACTTCCTGTTGGCACAGTCCACGTACGTGGCTCATTTGGCCTGCCTGCAGCGTTTGTCACTGGACATGTCCTTATTTTTAATCTTACTTATAAACAATTGAAAATTGGTTTTTAAGCTTATTAAATCATTATTTTTAGCAATGCAAATATACCAAGATATGGCTCTTCCCTTAAGTACCCACATGTCCACCCACACTCATCACAAAAACGGTAAGTATGTAAGGTATGGCATACGTTAATTAGTCATTCCACATACTTAGTCATTCCACAAGGCATACTTCAAAATGATTTGTTGTAAGGCTCAGCACGGGGGCTCATGCCTATAATCCTAGCACTCTGGGAGGCCAAAGCAGGCAGGTTTCCTGAACTCACGGGTTAGAGATTCCATCTCTAAAAAAAACAGCCGGGTGTTGTGGTGGGTGCCTATAGCCCCAGCTACTCTGGAGGCTGAGGCAAGAGAATCACTTGAGTCCAGGAGTTTGAGGTTGCCGTGAGCTATGAGGTCATAGCACTCAACTGAGGGTAACAAAGTGAGACTCTGTCTCAAAATAATAACAATAATAATAATAACTAAATAAACAAACACACTTTGTTTCTAAACACCTCAAACATTTGAATTTTAGTCAACTAAGTATAAGTACTACTAATACCCCTTAATGACCAACAATACCAACAGAGGTCATTGCCTAATCATCCAAACTATTAATAGCAAAAAGGACTCAAAGATACAAATGAAGGGGGTATATTGGCCTAAGAGATACAAATGAAGATTCATTAATCTCATGACAAAATCTGGGAGCTCTCCCAACTGGTTACCATCTAGTGAACCAAAAAGGATAAAATGAGGCACTAATAGTGAAAAGACTTTAGAAGAATGATCAGTGAACTAAAGACGCTGAAAGTAGGAAAGGTTCTAATAGATGAGGCAGGAGGAGGCTTCCAGAGAAGTTAACCTTGGAGGATGCATTACTCCACACACATTCTCTGAGTGCAAAGTATGTGTCAGACATTGGGACACAGAGTCCAAATATATGCATCTGTACCCTTGCTAAGTTCATCGTTAATTGAAGGGGGGGAAACGTGTAAATTATTCTAATAGGTAGATTACTAGATTTAGCAAATAAAAATTTAAATGTTAGATAAAAATGAGTAATTTTAGTGTAGTTTATCCCATGCAATATTTGAGAGAGATTAAAAGCTTTCCCTTTTCCTTCTCAGGCTGCTCCTTCTTGCTTTCTTCATGAACTCTCCTTTCTCTTTAAGCCTTAGACCAGTGGTTCTCAACCTGTGGGTTGTGACCCCCTTGGGGGTCTCCTGCATATCAGATATTTGCATTACAATCCATAACAATAGCAAAATTACAGTCATGAAGTAGCAATGAAAATAATTTTATGGTTGGGGGGTCACCAAAACATGAGAAACTATATTAAAGGATTGCAACAGTAGGAAGGTTGAGAACCACTGCCTTAGACAGTAATGTTTCTCAGGCTTCTGACCACCTCTCAGATGGTTATTAAAATGCTATTACTTATTCTATTCCTGCTGGGCTACTTGTAGTTCCCTGAGTACTCCCTGCTCCCTCAAACCCCAGTGCCTTTGTGCACAATGATCCTTCTGTCTCCAGCAGCCTTCTGTAATCCCTTCACCTGGCCAACGTCTGCTGGTTAGGAAAGACTTGGCCTAAGCCTCACCTGCTCTGAGAGCTTTCTCTGACGTGTGCTCTGAGGTCTGTGTCCCATCTGTTTGAAATCCAAATTTAACTGGGCATCTGATCTTTTATCTGGCAACTCTAACTATAGCATAATAAATGCTATAATGAAACTGAGATTGCACTCTGGGAGGCCGAGGTGGGTGGACTGCTTGAGCTCACGAGTTAGAGACCAGCCTGAGTAGGAGCGAGACCCATCTCTAAAAATAGCTGGGCATTGTGGTGGGTGCCTGTAGTCTCAGCTACTCAGGAGGCTGAGGTGAGAGGATTGCTTGAGCCCAAGAATTTGAGGTTGCTGTGAGCAATAATGTCACGGCACTCAACCTCAGGGCAACTGAGTGAGAGTCTGTCTCAAACAAAAAAAAAAAAAAAGAAAGAAAGAAAGAAAAGAAAAGAGAAAAGAAAATAATTGCAGATGATGGGCTAAAGGGAACAGAGACAGGAAAGAAGTGGATCAGAGGAAAGCATGTATGGCATTCAGACTGCAGAAGCAATGAGGAATGTCAGCTCTGTTACAAAGTGCAGCAGCCTGAAGCCTGATGTTTTAAATAGAATCTGTCTTGTAGGGACCTTTCCCCTACTGCAACTAGGCTCAGAGATCACTGAGCACTGAGAGACAAGGGCGGCTGCCTTCTCAGGGAGAATGAGTGCATTTGAGGAGTTAGGAAAATAGTGAGGGAGTGCAGAACAAGCAGGAGACAGGGTGGGCACCTGAACCTCGTTAAGAGAGAAAAGGTCTCTCAGGGAGATAAGGAGGAAAAGACTTGCTTTCGTTTTCTCAGTATTGGCAGCAGCACTGGCTTGTCTGCCCACAAGTCTTCCTGAGAGTTTAATAGCCACTTTTGAGATTTTTATGTGTGGTGTGATTGGGATCTGCTTTGATATCTTGCTCCTGACCTGTTCCCTGTCCCATGCTCTGTTTGTGTTAAGATAATAAATAACTTAGAGTAATAACAGTAAGCGGCAATTCAGTCTAATTAGTTAGTTAAAGAAATAGTTTGTTTAGAAAATGCAAGCCCAGCAAGAACCATGACATGAGAGTTTAGCCTTCCCCAGTTAGATTGGTGATGTGTATGATAAAAGCAGAACTAGCCTGGACTTAAGACCTTTTTGCCAGTCCTCACGCTTAGAAGTGGAAAGCTCTCTGGCCCAGCTATTTTAAAAAACGTTCTTCTTATGTATTCGACTCTTCACTTTTCCCTCATTCTCTCCACTAGACACTGGGAAAGAACTCACAGTATAGTTTGGGGCTGGTCCCCAACAGATGAGAATACTTTACATCAACTCCTTTGCCTTTTTTTTTTTTTTTAAGGCAGAGACTCACTCTGTCACCCTGGGCAGAGTGCCATGGCATCATAACTCACAGCAACCTTAAACTCTTGGGCCCAAGAACTTCGCTTGCCTCAGCCTCCCAAGTAGTTTGGACTGTAGGAACCCACCACGATGTCCAGCTAGTTTTTCTATTTTTAATAGAGACAGGATCTCACTCTTGCTCAGGCTGGTCTCAAACTCCTGAGCTCAGGTGATCCACCTGCCTTGACCTCCCAGAGTGCTAGGATTACAGGCATGAGACACCCCACTAGCCTCCCTTAGCATTTTTAAAGAACAATGCCTCGTTAACTATACTAACCACATTGTACAATAGAGCTCTTGTATTTATTCTTTCTATCTAACTAAAATTTTGTGTCTTTTGTTCAACATTTCTTGAATACCCACTATCTCCAACCACCCGGATCCTGATAAACATTCTTCTTTCTGCTTCTGTAAGATAAACTTTTTCAGATTCCACATCTGAGTGAGATCATGAAGTGCTATGGTTTGAATATGTCCCCTAAAAGCATATGTTGCAAACCTAATCCTCAGTGCCTTACTATTGAGAGGTAGGCCCTAATGGGAAGTGTTTAGGTCATGAGGGTTCAACTCACAGGAATGGACTAATGCTGATTATAAAAGGGCTTGAGACTGCAAGTTTGATTTCTCACTCTTCCCCTTCTGCCTTTCACCATAGGAGGATACAGCATGAAGGCCCTGGCCAGATACTAATGTCATACCCTTGGACTTCCCGTTCTTCAGAACTGTGAGCCTAATATATTTCTGTTCATTATGAATTGCTCACTCTGTGGTATTCTGTTATAGCAACCCAAAATGGAATAAGATGTGTAGTATTTGTCTTTCTGTGTTTGGCTTATGTCATTTAACATAATGTCCTCCAGTTTCATTCATGTTGCCAATGACAAATTTTCCTTCTTTTATGTGGAAGAATAGTATTCCGCTGTATGTCTATATCTCTCACATTTCATTCATTTGTCCAATGAAGGACAATGAGGTTGATGCCATATCTTAGCTGTTATGAATAATGCTGTAATAAACATGGGAGTGCAGATATCTCTTCCATATACTCATTTCATTTCCTTTGGATATATACTAAGTAGTGGGATTGTTGGATCATATGGTAATTCTATTTTTAATTGTTTGAGGAACTCATAATACTGTTTCCATAATGGCTGTACTAGTTTGTATTCCTGCCATCTTCATCAATACTTCTCATTCTTTATCTTTTTTATTATAGTCATTCTAACAGGCGTGAGGTGATAGCTCACTGTTGTTTTAATTTGCATTTCCCTGGTAATTAGTGATATCAAAGCATTTTTTTATGTAATGGTTGGTTATTTGTATGTTTTCCTTTTTTAAACATACTTTTAAAATTTGTTAGTATTATTGTTATTTGAGACAGAGTCTCACTCTGTTGCCTAGGCTAGAGTGCCAAGCTGTCATCTTAGCTTACAGCATCCTCAAACTCAGTTTAAGTGATCCTCCTGCCTTAGCCTCCCACGTAGCTGGGACTATAGGCGCCCACCACAACATCTAGCTAAGTTTTCTATTTTTAGTACAAAAGTTTGGGTAGATCTTGGTTTCCTGCTAAATATGATTCCAGTATGATGCCCCATGATCATACCAATGTAATAGCTATGATTTAATAATAATAATAATAAAGATTTAATCATATACTAAGAACTTACAAGAATTTACAAACATTTTTTAAGTAAATTAGTTCATTATTTTGTAAAGATCATAAGGCTCTATTCTTTTATATGAATCTGACAATACAAGCCTACCAATGGGAAATACGTTTTGCAACCCCAAAACAGGCTCTAGAGTGCCGTCTTTGCTATGATCCTTAGAAGAAGAGTGATACATGCATTTGGAAGATTAATGACATGGATAAAATAAGTCGCTGCTAAACATTCTGGGATCCAAACTTTATTCACTTATCCAGCCAAAAGCGACTGTGTGTTTGCAGTGGGCATTACACTTTGGAAGGAACTTTAAATGTAAGGATTAAGACATGGCCACATTCTCATGGAGTTCACACAACTGGGGGAAATAAATATGTTAACATATAATTAACAAACATACAGTATAATAAGTTCTATGGCAAAGGTATCTACTGAGTACAGTGAAAATACTAAGAGGCTGTAGAAAACCATTGTGGCATTATCCATGAGATCTTCCAAGAGTGAGACAATCAGGTCTCATTCGATTGGGGTCCTGAGGTGAAATGCACGGGGGAAGAGAGGAGGAATGAGAGGATTTTGGGAGTGATTAGATCTGGGGAAGAGTGAGAGGCTGTGGACCTGCCTGTGGGGTGGAGCAGCAGAGCAGGCTGCAGGATGGCCCAGGGCCGGACCCGACAGGACCTGGGCTTGGATTTGCCTTGGAATAGATGAGTTTTTTTTTTTTTTTTTTTTTTTAGATACAGAGTCTCACTTTACCTCCCTTGGTGGAGTGCCGTGATTTCACAGCTCACAGCAACCACCAACACTTGGGCTTCCGCAATTCTCCTGCCTCAGCCTCCCGAGCAGCTGGGACTACAGGCATCCACCACAACGCCCAGCTATTTTTTGGTTGCAGTTCGGCCAGGGCTGGGTTTGAACCTGCCACCCTTGGTAGATGGGGCCTGCGCCCTACTCACAGGCGCCACCCAAAGGAGATGCTGAAGAACTTCTGGAGAAGCATTAGCTAAAGGATTGGAACTTACCTCGGAAAGCAAGTGGGTGACATGATCAGGCTGATATATTCAGGAAGATAAGTAATTGTATGGGTGGAGGGAATTAGAAATAGTGGAATCCGGAAGCGCCAGGAACAGAAATCTTCACCTGTACAGCTTAATTTGCCAGTGAGTAGATTCTAGGCAATTGAGAAGGGTGACTGATTCTTGTACTTTAATTTATAATATTTTGGCTGTGTACTTAGAAAATGGCACCTGGTCCTTTAATAACTTGATTGCTTTTTCTGTATAAAACATCTCTATTAAATTTTCTTAGGAGTACTGATGCATTTGCTAGAAAGCAGCAGAATGTTAGTAGTGGTCACTGCCTCCCTCAGCTATGACAATCCGTGTGGCACTGAGTATGTGTTTAGCCATTCCTGTTAACAGATAGTAATTGGTATACTGGGGAGATTTACGAGGGAATCATGTCAGGAAGAGCCTTCTTCGACTTCATGGCAGGAACCCGTCATTGAATAAAGGGAAAAGCTGATGCCACTTATGTAGCCATAGGCACAGTTCGAAGGATGACGGGTGGCTGACGTGAGCTGAAAATGCTGACAGTGATATTCATTCCAACTATTTCAAAAGTGGAATAAGATAGTCCCTGGCAATGTTCAGAGAGGATGCTGTCATTAGCAGTATGGACTGCTTGTAATATATCAAGAATGTAAACAAGGGAGAATGATTATTGCCCAAATGGGCTAACTCCAAACTGTCACCTCTAGAATGCCTAAGTAGGTGTTTGGCTTCCCTCTTGTAGCTATAACAATGTATCATTTGAGAGATGTTGGAAACAAGCATGGTTATCAATAATGAAACAAAGTCGACTATAGCATCTTTTTTTTTTTTTTTTGCTTTTTAAATGTCACGTCTTATATCTTATGAATATAAAAGCCATTATCCATGTTACCAAAAAATATCCATTTGTTTTGCTTCTTTCTGTTATGAAATAGTATTATTTTTTCCAGCTAGACTAGGCAGAGACTGTGGTACAAAAAAGTGTTGTTAACATAGTATGTGCACTTGTTTGGGTTTTCTGTTTATTTAAAAGTGTTGTCTTTGATTTTTAAGTTTCTGAGAAGCATTAGGTCCCTCCCTCTTTAACATAAGGTGTGTTTCAATGTATATGTTTGGAGGTCAGATGGCTAATTGTTTTGAGAATCAGTTTGCCATTTAGATGGTCAGTCCACCTAAGGGTCAGGAAGTTATTTCTTCGAATGGCCGACTGGAGACTTGCATATAGGTCTTTGTCTTGCCATGTGAGAGTAGGTTTTGTCATTTGGATTATGTATTTGTTAGAGCTGCTGAATTCCTGGGAGAGCCATATATCTTACTCTTTGGAGCTTTAGAATTTTTCCCCCTACAACAGCTTATAGGTTGAGATTATTTAAGAAGAGGTATGGTAAAGGGATAATTTGTACTCCAGGTAAAGTTTTTGTCATGGAAAGTATCTCTGGCCAAAGGATGACAACATTCCTCAATTGGGGAGTGTGGACCTGAATGAGACCTTATCAGCCCAATGTTCTATGCTATTTACCAGTAGACTGGACGTGGAGGGGAGGTGCAGGCATCACTTCCCCTCGGATACTCTCTGACTCACAGCTTCTGCGCAGCTGTCTCTGGACAGGACTCTCTGGTTTCTCCTTATTTAGATGGAGTTACACTATAATCAGTCTTCTTACAAACAAGCTTTTTCAGGAGAGAGAAAACATACTCTGGTGCTTTTAACTTTTCTGGAACCAAACATTTATTGAACACTTACTTTGGGTCATGTGTAGAATCGAACGTGACAAAGTTTTACCTTAGAAAAGTTGTAGACCAGTGACTATTTTGTCCTGGATATTCTTTTGATTGCATTTAGGTGAAGTTCTGCAAGCAAAGTGTTCCTTTGGCTGAAAATCTAGCCCTTCTGTTTGTGTCAGAAAAACCCAGGGCTAGCCAGCTTTGAGTATTACCTAAATGACCGTGTTAGGAAAAAAAAAATCAGCTCTAGAACCAATAATTTTTTCCTGTTAATTGGAAAGCAGCATGGAGTCCTACTTCACAGAACTAAACTGAAGGTAAATAAAGGCAGCGAAATTCTTCAGTTCACAGATAATTATGGCTGAATGTAGCTTTTCTAATGTAAGTATTCAAACTCAGTGATATTTTAGATTTATACATAAATATATGTATATTTGTAATTTTATGTATATAATATATATATTATATATATATATTCTCTCTGTCTCTGTCTCTCTCTCTCTCTCTCTCTCTCTATATATATATATATATATATATACACACTCTATTTTATAAAGTAATTGATTTTTAGGGAAGACATTTTAAGTGGAGAAAGAACTTCAGAGTGGGACAGAGCTGGGTTTGAATAAAACTGTCACTACTTACCAGTTTTCAACATTGAATCTCAGAACATGAGTTTAATTGTAAAATGGGAAAGGAACATACATATTATGCAATGTTTTGTAATATTTGCAAAGCCACTAGAACAAAGTAGACATCTAGGAATTGGCAGCTCTTTACTTTGGGTTGTTAATTTATTTTTAATGGATATTCTAGTGCTATTATGAGGATTGCAGGAGGTTATTGTGGAAGGAACACAGAAAAAATTTACAATGTTTCTGCCAGGGAGCTTGCCACAGTATAGTTGGGGAGATAGATACATTCACACATGCAATACAGCTCAAACAAAACAATGAAAAATATGTATAGGACAGAAACTTAGTGCTGGAATAATTTTCATGTCACCCAGGTGAAAATTCCAGATCATTGTCACCTTCTCTTCCCGTCCCTGTTTAGTGACCTCCTCACTTGTTGTGACCATAATAATACTTTTAATAAACTCAACGATATTCTTAGGAATCATTACCAATAATTGTGATATGTCCGACCACAATGAATAGGCTGTACTTGTCATGGATGGCTTCAACTTGATACTCTGTTAAGGTCTCACTGTTATTTCCAACAAGCCACCAATCTCTACAACCGCTTACGTAGGCTTCCTCTGCAGGAAATATTCAGATGTCCGCACAGTCGCAGAGGCTCACAGCTGTCACTCAGCACAGCCTGGCTGGTGCCCTTCTCTCGTCCGTGCTCTGAGGCAGACATCACCAATGGATCACAGCTTTCTTCCTGTAGAATGCAGCCTCCCAAACCTCATCCCTGTGCTTCAGACACTCACAACTCATTAATTCAACTCCACTCACGAAATAACACCTATTTTTCATCCTAGTACAAGCATTTATCTGTTTGAGAAAATTCATGCTCTCTATTTCAATTGACATGATTTTCTGGCCTAAGTTTAGGGAACTTGGCCTACTAGCAATAATTCTGCCTTTTCCTTTGGACTGATAATCTGCTGGAATCCCTTGGTGTCAATTTGGAAAACATGGTGGAATGCAGTGGTTCACAAATGATACACAAATGTGTATCAGAATCACTTGAAGACTTGTTAAAGCAGAAATTTCCGGGTCCCATCCCCAGGGTTTGTGATTCGCCAGGTAACTATTTTAGTAACAGACCCAGACCAACTTTAGGGAATAGAACTCCAAGTGATGCTGGTGACGCTGGTCAGAGAACCAGACTCTGAAAACCACCGACACCAGGAGGAAAACAGAATTGGGGACAGGCAAGGCTTGGGAGTATCACTGCTGGTTTCTTTGTATAAAAGCTGAGGGGCCACGTTGAGGCTGGAGTTTCCACCTTTACAGGTTAAAGATGAATGTGATAATATTGACAACACTTTTTTAAAAAATCATTTTTACATATACATGTGTTTATTAGGTTTCCATTTCTTTTGCCTTCGCAAAATTAAAAAGGCTTAAAATTTAATAACAAAAACAATGTTTAAGATAAGACTAGAAACAAAAACCTCGCAAAGAACGAACAGACATAAATACATTTAGAAAAGGAATCAGACAATTGCTACATTGAAATTTTAATACCCACAACACTTTTTAGATCCTGCGAAGAAGTAGGCTATCTGAATACATGTATTGGATTGCAATGTAAATGCAGTGCCATTTACATTTTAAACTGTAATTTGTTAATTTACATGAATTGCTCTGTGGAACAGTTGCTGTGAACATTTACATCTATGGACAAGGAACTTGGAAGTGGACGGCTCGAGGAACTTGCTCAAGGGTGAAGAAGCTGGCTTAGAGCTGATCCCAAATCCGTCTTCTTATAAATAATTCATTCTCCTGGGTCACTCTTACTTGAGTGCTCTTCAGTTTACCAGGGGTTTAATTTGTTTCCACAAGTATTTTCACATGCAGATTATTTATAGATTGCTATATTTTTAATAAAAATGTCAAGGGTACTCCTTAGGAAATATAATGTTCTCTATGGCAAAATAGTTCTTAATTATAATCCACTGTTTTTGGACAGCATAAATGATAGCTTGGAACTGAAAAGAGAATTATCATGCTTGGCATAGATCTCCTTGACAACAAGTTCAATGTTTTGAACACTGAATAGTTTAGAATTTTATACAGGCCTCTCACCTTGGCATTTCATTTCTTTTTTATCCTAATAGGCATGCTTTAAAGTCCCATTAAACATTATTTCTTTACTAAATATTTTCGGCTGTCCAACTTGATTGTAATTGAAACCTTGCCCTGATTTTTATCATCATCATCTTCACCTTTTCCCAGCATTTATTGAGCTATGAAAATCAAGTTTAAAACGTTGTGATTACTCGGCTGGAATGTAACTCCTTATCGGACCTCCACTCCAGAAGAAAAGAAGTTCTCACAGGCTCCAGGTCTTCCACCTATGGGTACTGGACATCAGGTGGGCAGTAGCCATCCCCCCAGCTGCTTATCGTTTTGAACAGAGAAGAGAGTGCCATGAGCTTGGGTGGAGGTGCAGAGACTCCCTTGGGAGGTCCCAGGTTCATGTCCTCCCAGCCCTCTGTCCAGCCAAAAGTGCTCCTGCCTGGGAACAGGGAACGCGGCGCCTTTGCTTTAGGAGAGAGGAGCACCAGGCTCCCAGTGTGTCCACCAGGGGTGGCTGAAGGGACATCAGTGGTGGTGAGTCCAGGCAAGGCTGCCTCACTTGTCCTCATGGTCACGCATGTCCCTTAGTATCCCTTTGCAGTCACTGTAAAGATGACTTTGCTTAAGGACCTGGTGGAAGTGGCTGAGGACGATGCAGGTGCTTACCTGGACCTCAGCTCGAACAGTCCAGGCAACCTTTGTTTATTAAGCATGGATTTACCGAACATCTGCCCTGCACCTGGCATTGCTGTGGGTGCTGAGAGTTAGTGTGGCAAATAAAACGCCAAGGCCTCTGTCCTTACAGGACGTTCATCTCAGTGGGGTGTCAGACATCAGTGATGCCAGAGGGTGACTGAGCTGTCAAAAGAGCAAAAGTGGGTGAGGTGTGAGGGGCACGGGGTGCTGCTCACGTTGGGTGATTAGAGACAGGATCAAAGTCTCACTCTGTCACCCTGGGTAGAGTGCAGTGGCCTCAACCTAACTCACAGCAACCTCAGTCTCCAGGGCTCAAGTGATCCTCCTGGCTTAGCCTCCCAAGTAGCTGGGACCACAGGTGCCCAAAACAACTCCCCCCACACCCTGCTAGTTTTTCTATTTTTGTAGTGACCAGGTCCTGAGCTCAAACCATCCTCCAGCTTCAGCCTCCTGAGTGCTAGGATTGCGAGCCCCCACACCCGGCCAGGGACAGCCTTTTTGAGGAGAAGACATATGAAGAAATACCACGGAAAGGTCTAGAGAAAGAGCCTTCCTGTGACGAGTTGAAAGCAAATAGACCGTGCTTGGCCATGTGACAAGGCCACATGTGAATTCACAGGCCCTTGAAACAGGACTGCTTTGTTGACAATGATTACACACATCTATATAAAATACATTAAAAAGTATTACATATTAAAAAGCCTGTTACTCTTCCAAAACTATGTGTATGTGTATGTGTAATATAATGAAGACATAAAATAATATCTTTGTCATAAATGCTGTTCCCAGCAGAGCCATCACAGGGTTAAGACAATATGCTTCATACATAATGTACTATAACTGCTTTTTTAACAACTGAAAATGTACAGAAAACGGTGTTTTGACTGTCTATCTTTAGACTTCAGTTGCTGCTGTCACGATTCAGAAATTGGGATCTTTGCCTGAAGATGCACATTTTCTTAGCTGTAAAAAATATCTGATGGAATCTACAACTGTAACCATTGGTTGTGGTTTTAGAAGATAAATTTCTCATCACAAAGAGGGTATTGGTGTCCCTTTTCATTTGTGTTCTCAAAATGCTTTACTTAGAGCTTGTTTATATTTTGATGAAGAGATTTTCTTTGGCTTCGGTATGTAGCAAGCAGTGCTCATTTATTTTAATAGATACTGTACCAACCAAATCCAATATGTGTTGGGAAGTTGAGAAAATTGAACACAGAAATGGTGCTGACCAGGCACAGTTAAGAACAAATTAAGCATCTCTACATATTGGTACAAAGTGGTATATTATAATACCTTGAAAAAGTGCATTGACATTCAGAAAAAATTTTAAATATTAAATGAAAGTAATATTATGAAGATTTCTGTCTCTTGATTGCTAACATTCTAAATTGCCAAAAATAAAATGAAAACATTGACTATAGCTAATATAGCATGAATTTAACTGTTTAAAATCTCAGCCTAGAGCCTGCATGATCAGTACAGATTTCATACCAAAACAAAGTTTGTAGCAATGATAACCACAGGAATTAAATATCTAGCCTAGAAGTCCAAAAACAAAACAAAAATCTTAGATGTGTCCACGAGAAGGTAAGAATGACTAAAAATAGAGTCACAGGATGATATTCCTATACACAGTATTTAAGATAAAAAAGAAAAGGAGGTATATAAGAACTGTTTTTAGCTTTTAACACACACATGTCAATTAAGTTCGAACTTAGAGTTGCAAATGAATATACATGCGAAGGCACATTGAACCAGTATCTTCCAAAATTGGCTTAAGATTTATGAGCAAATTCAGACGGAACTATCTTTAAGAATTATTTGTTTAGAAAGTTAGCTTGTTTTCTGGGTAAAATTAATTTTTGTTGTCCACTCAAATTACTTTGTATTGTAAAAATCAAGTTACTGAAGCCACCAGGTTACTTTGTGTTGTCCTGAAATATGACATTTATGAAAAAACAATTCTAGTTTCAGTACATAACATGATTGGGATTAATAGATTTCTAAAGCAGTGTGTTATCTTTCTATTTCTATTAAGAGCATATCCGTGTGTTTGTTTTTTCATTTTTGCTTTGTAATGAAGTGTGGTTGGTCAACACATACATTTTGAAATTGGATGGCTTTGGGTTCTAATCCCTACTAACTTGTTAAACTTGGGAATCCACCCAGCTTTCTGTAATTTAGTTTTTTCCTCTGTAAAGTGCAGACTATGTACTTCAAAGGGGAATCGTGAGAAACAGTATGATGATGTGATAATAACATATATGCAGGCAACTAGGACCTAGTGAACGCTCAATAATGAAGTGATCACGGCTCAGTCCTTAGCTGGCCTGTCCTCCTCCCCTGCCTTTCTTCCAGAGAGGCCTGAGCAAGTCCTTTCCTCACAGCTTCATGCTGAGCCAGCTCTGCCCTCACTTGACCTGCACCCTCCAGGCCCCTGTGACAATGAGCTTCTGCGGTTCACACCACCCAGTCAGTGCTCATACCCGGCAGGCTTTAAGGCAGTGCTGAGAACACGTTGCAGCATCTGTGTGTGGAAGTGGCTTTGGGGTTTGGCCATGGGGAGCAGCAGAAGAGCCGTGACATGCTTGAGAATGTCTAGATTCCCCTGAGGAGACCCTTGGCTGAAAAGGCGCTTTTTTTGAAGTCTTGTGGAAATAAATGTCTTCCTGTGAACGGGAGGAAAGTGATCCTTGTTATAAAGTGGTGAGGAGCTCAACCTAACAGTGTCCTAGTGTCTTTGTGGGAAGTAGAACTGGCAAGTGATGAATCTGTGTAGTTTGCTGAGGAGATTTCTACGCAAAGTGCTGCAGGCACATCCTGCTTTCTCCTGGTGCACATAATAAAATGTGGGAGGAGAGAGGTAAATTGAAGAAGGAGCTGTTAAGGAAAAATGACGAGACCTTGAAAGTATGGAAAATTCTCAGCCTACTATACTGCAAAAGCATGATCTTCATCGGTGGTGTGTGTGTGTGTGTGTGTGTGTGTGTGTGTGTGTGTGTGCTTGAATAATCATTTGTTAGAAAGACCAGGTGACCAGGTGTGTGATTCATGGTCTTTCTGGACAGATCATCGGTGGGGGGTGTGTGTGTGTGTGTGCTTGAATAACCATTTGTTAGAAAGACCAGGTATGTGACTCACGGATTCAACCATACATTTCTGCAAAAGCCAGGAAGGGAATTATCATTATCTAGAAAAGATCTGTGGAAGACCTTCTTGTCTGATGACTTGGGATGAGCCGGACCTCTGTGAACTGTCCAGGAAGCCAGACGCAGACAGGGGCAGAGGGAGACAAGGAAGAGTGATGTCGGAGAGGCAGTTGTCTCTGAGCCCTGGAGAAAGGCCTGGGGCAGACTAGACTCTCCCTCTTAACCCTCAGAGGAAGCACCCTGCTGAAATCGTGATTCTGAACTAGCTTCCCCAACAGGGAGACAGGGCGTTTCTCTTGTTCCAGCCACCTGGTCTTCTGTGCTTCCTCACGGCAACCTGTGAAATCTAGTGTACAGGCTGCCATTGCTACGGTGTGTGTCAGAGTTCACCCCAAAGGTATAAAAACTGATACTAATCTGCGTCATAAAAGGATAGTTGTAAGAGTCTAGTTACTTAGGATGGAAAAGTATTAGAACGTGTATCTTTGAAGCGCTGTAAGTGACATATTCTCTCCAATTCCAAGTGGCAGAGCTAGAACCAATGTGAAGACGTTATTGAGACTTAGACTTTGGTTCCATATTGAAGAAGAGCCACTTGTTGTCTAAGAATAAGAGTGGACAGGGTTCTTCCACTTCTAGTTGGAATTCACAGAGGGGTAAAATGACAGGGTTCATTTGCTTTTGCTATTCATCACTGAATGGGCATCTGTATCATTTTGATAGTTTTAAAAATTTATAGGCTGAGCTAAGAACAAGGGCTAGACACTAACAGGATGGACTAAGATAGACTAAGGAAAAATATCCAGAAACTCTGGCCAAAGAAGTCTCTGCATTTTATCTTGTATGGCAGTCAGGATGAGGATAATTCACAATCATGAAATAAAAGAGTAACTGGGTTCAAGCTCCCTTAAAATAAATAACAGGCGAATAAGAAGACAGAGGTTTATAATTATGATTAGACTGTGATGTTTCTGCCACCAGACTGTGAGTACCATGGGGACAGACGTTAAGTCCAGCTTCTCCAGGGCCACGTCCCTGATAGGAGCACAGTGCCTGGCACATTGTGACAGTTAACTAACACCAGTTAGTTAACTAACACAGTTAACTAAATAAATAAATACATAATATTGAACCAAATTCCGGTGTTTTCAAACATCTGTCTAGCACACAGAGCATTTTCTGCATATGTGAGTTTTATGTAAGTCCATTTTACATAAACCTATTTATGCAAATAGATTAATGCATAAAGAATAAATCGTGATCTTTATTTTCTAAGAGTATAGAGTTTTTTGTGAGGCCCGAACAGACAAGAAAGCAATTTTAAGGCTAATGCTGAAAGTTTCCTGAATATCTTATTGTCATAACAATTTAGACTTTTGATATATCTATAAAGAACCGTCAAACACAAAATAAATGCAATGTTAACTCTTAATAAGGTTATATGAAAAGTAGATCAAACTATAGCTACAATAAAAATTACATAAAACTTCAAAAAAAAACACTGTGATTTTATGTTTAATAACAAATATACAAAGTTCAAGCAATAACCCAGGCTTACCAAAGAAAGTGGGAATCCTACTTTGGTATGTAGTGCCTACTCGTAAGAATATGTTTGAAGAACATGTCATAAGACTTAGTATAAACATCTAGCACAGAGGGGGAGCAAAGAGGTCCTGTTCCTGTCTGGCCCCAGTGTTCGGAAGTGTTTATGGCACCACAGATGGCACTGGAGAAAGGGAGTGTTGCTTGGGAATGTGGGCAGGAGTTGCCCAGTCTCCACTTCTGGAAAGATTTCTCTAAATATTAATAGATACAAAAGGCATTTGACCTTTTGCTGTTCCTTAGTAAGCTCCTCCTAGTGGTGCCGAGGACTAGTTCCTACATGAGATGGTCCAAACCACTTTCGATGGTCCAAGATGTAAGCCCCACAGGTGACCCAACCAGTGAAGTCAAAAATGTAAACACTGAAGGTTTTGGAAAGATAATTTTGATAAAGTATAAGGCTTATAAACTATAAAACCAATTTCTCAGTTTCAGAATTTTGTAACTGACACTGTTCTATTAAAGGTTCTAGTGCCTGTAAGGAGTAATAGACTTGGTTCTGTCTCCAGCATGAATCCAGCTTTGAGTCCTGGACAGGTGAAGCTATCTGGGAACTCCATGAAGGAAGCTTTAGGAGGCAGAGTGGGAAAGAGCCTCAATTCTAAAAATGAATCAATCCAGTTTGAAATGGGCAAGAGTCTTGAACAGATACTTCCTCCATGGAGAACATACAGGTAGCACATAAGCACATGAAAAGATAATGTCAGCCACTAGGGTCATGTAAGCTGAAACCAGGCTGAGATGCGGCTGTGCCTTTATGAAAATGGCTAAAATAAACAAATAACACTGAGAAGAAGCCAGTAAGCAGAGCAGTCGCGGCTCTCAGATACTGCTGGCGGAAATGCAAATAAAAACCAGTTTGACATTTTGTTATAAAGATGAACGCACCTCCCATAGGACACAGAAAGCCCACTCCTGGGTATTTACCATGGAGGAATGACGGCTTATTTTCAACAAAACCCTCTACATGAGTGTTCACAGAAGCTCCACTCATTATCGCCTGAAACTAGAACCAGCCCAAATGTCCTTCAAATGAATAAACAAACTGAGCTGCATCCCGTAGTGAAATATTATATGACAATAAAAAATAATGAGCTATCGATAAACACAATGTCTCTGCTCAACTTCAAAGACAGAGTGCTGAGCCAAAGAACCTGGTCTCACAAGGCTGACTACTCTGTGATTCCGTTTTTGTGGCATTATCGAAATGGCAAAACTATAACAGCTCAAAGGTTGTCAGGGATTGTGGGTGGGAGAGATGTGCCTATATAGGTGTGGCACCAGAAAGCTTTCTGGGGGGACAGCGCTGTGTATACACACATTACAACTGTGTATCCTGACCACAGTGCTGATTACAGGTCCTCATGTGTGTTCAATCTCAGAGAACACTGCACCGGAAAAGCCCAGTCTTACTGCATGATAAATAAAAAAAAGTAATAAAAGACATAAAAGACGTAGTAAAGGTACTTTCCAAAAACATTTTTTTCTGTTCAAAAGTGTTTGCTATAAAGCTCAGCATGACTGCTTATAAAATGTCTCAAGCCTTGGATTTTACATATATGATACTATAATTTTGATGATAGGAAATATTTATATAAAATTAAATTTTAAGTACTTCTTAATTCTAGGATTTTATAGTCTTGATAAATAAAATTCTCTTTTCCTCATTATAAACCAGTAAGTCATTATCATTAATGTTATTGAATTTAAAAAACTTCCTAATACAAACAAATTTAAAGTTAACAGAATATGTAGTGGTAAACAAAAATCCTTGAAATTAAGACTCTGACCTATTAATTTGGAAGTGTTTTTCCATATTGATGTGTATTTTGTACCCTCAAAAACTCTTAATACTAAAATATTAATTTAGAAAATATTGCTTCTATGAATTAGCTTGCAAGTGTATCCTTAAAATCCTTAAACATGAAATTGATCCCTGAATAGTATCTTCTTTTTAGGATCCATGGAGTGAATTTGATTTAATATTCATGTGTGCCATGATCTTTGTGTGATCTCTGTAGTATCACAATTAATTGGACTTACATAGGTAATTATTTACAGTTAAAGTTTTTAAATATAGATTAATACTGCATTATTTTTTTCTTTTCCCCATTTCACAGAACACTATTGATAGGATATAACATTAAAAAAGCTCATTTTAATGAAAGAAAATTTCCCCCAAATATCTTTATTTCCAACATGTATATATCTATATTTTATGCATTTGAAATCACACTTTCAGACAGTCTGCTGATGGGTGAATATTTGCTTTGGGAACTGGAGTGTCCTCTCTTAGTGCGTTTTTAGAAGCACCTTCCGTGGCCCTAGTTTTTCTCCTTGCGTTCAGGGATCTGACTCATCCTTGCTGCTCTGTCTTGACGTGAACAATGACCTAGGAAACAAAGAGAGGGAATTCCTTAGTATTTTTATTCTGTGTAATCTGCCTTCTTAGAATGTACTTTGTGGAAGAAGCACCCAATTACTCCGCCAGAGCCAGGAAGCCTCTGAGGGAGCTGGCAAGCCTGACCTTCCAGCTCACTGCCCGGTGCGCAGAGCTGCAGGGAGCCGCCATGGTGGTTTTGCACTGCAGGGAGAGTGTGAACAATAATTATGATTATTTAAAAAACAAATAAATGCCATTTAAATGTTTACCAGTTAGATAGTAATCATTACCAAATTACTATGATTTAGGGAGTTTCAGTTTGAAATCCTTTGTAAGCTCAAGTATAAGAAGTTAGCATATTGGCTAGAATAGCTCTGAAGATAAGAAAAATCTAGGGCTAACTGTGGGGCATTTGGGGCCCTAAATTTACTTTTAATTTATATTAATCGATAAATATTAACCAGAATGAAATGCCAGGCTCTGATGACACAAGGAGGAATGCAATGGTTTATGTCCTCGGAGAGCTCGTAGGTCAGGCCAGCAGACAAATGAAACCACGTCCTATGATCTCGTCCAGAACATTCTGAGGGCTGAGCCCAGGACTGCTGGAGTGGAGCGGGTGGCACAGCTGACTCTGCCCAGGGAATTCAGGAAGAAATTTCACTGAGGGGTTTTCCTTGTAATTTAGCCTTAATGGGTGAAAGATAGTACAGGTATTCTTGGCAAAGAAAATAGGTAACACTCCAGGCAGTGAAAACTGCATTAAATAATACATAAAATTTGAAAATGTTACTGCTTAATGCCAGTGTAGCTGTTGCTCTAATTTGAGAGACAAAGTTTATTCTGTTTTCCTTTGATGCCTCCCTTATCCTACTCCGAGAAGATTAGCTATTTTTTCATTCAGTGAATTTTTATTTAAATAGCTACTATGTGGCAAGCACTGTTCTGGGAGTTGGGAATTACTGGATTGAACAAAACAAAGTCCTTTCCCTCCTGAAACTGAAACTTGGGGGAGAAAACAGGTGATGGAGGAGTAACCAACCGTCCTGAGCGGACCGTACGCTGACGAGTGCTGTGGAGGAAAGTGAAGCAGAATGGGAGACTGTAGTTGTAAACAGGGCGATGACCTGAGATTTCATCAGTCAGGTGGTATTCAGGCAAACGCAGGAAGGTGACGATAGGCAGCAAGGCACGCAGATATCCTGGGGGAAAGGCAACTTGGAAAAACACGATCAATGAACAGAGAGGAGGCCAGTGTGCTGGAGGAGCAGTGAAATGAGCTCAGAGAGCTGCTGCAGGGGGAGGGCTCCCACTCACGCAGGGACGTCCACCTTCTGTTGTGACTTTGGGTTCTACTGAAGCGATAAGTCGTCACTCAACGGCTTTGATCAGGCAATTCTCTCTTGAGTAGGACCACATGGTACCTTTCCAGGCTCCGGCATCCAGAAGACAGGCCACTTTACCATGTGGTGGTAGAGGTTAAAACTCATCTTTCTGAAGTACATTTTAGTAAAGATGAGTAATCTTATAGCACCGTCTGGATAGAAGTAAAGGTATTCACATTGTCGTATAAAGAAAACAGTTTCTGGGTAACTTCAGGCCTGCAGGTGTTCAGCACATGTGAAGATGAACGTTTTAGCAACAGGACTAGACCCCTGGAAGCATGAGCGTCCTCCCCAGTCTCCTTAGCTGTCCTCCACGTAAAAGCTTGGGCAGCGCTGGCGCAGCATAGGAAGTGGGTGCCGGGATGCGGTGGGGGCCTGGCTGGGGTTATCAGATCCACTCCGTCAGCTATGCCACTTGTGCCCTGATGTTCGCATCTGAAAACGGACACATAATGTACATTCTGTGCACAAATGTTTATTGGCTGTGTCCTCTGTGCCACACACTAGCCCACATTCTATAAATATGATGTTCATCAAGACTCAGTCCAGCCCTCAAGGATCGTACATTTAATACATGCGGAGTTAAACAAGGAATTCCAGCAGCATTAGCCTAACACGTTTGAGAGGATCAGATAAAATGGTTTACTAGAAAGGTTCACTGCATTTCTAGCACTCACTTTGCTCCCAGCAAATGTAGGTTAGTCTAGTATTTCTTACCCTTCAGGTTGTCAGTTACTTTTTCTATTCCAATATGGCTGTATAACCATTTTAAATAAGTTGAATATTACCTTTTTTCTATCATGTTAGAAAAATTCTCTAGCTCCATTTCTTAAAATTGAAATAGAAAAAATTGGGAGACGCTGCAATTTGTGGTATATGGTTATATATATGACAGTATATTTACTGTATATTTCTGTTGCATAACAGAGCATATTGCTGGAAGAGTCTATTTTGTTAATATTCTGCTCTGCTCACTTACCACCTTGTCTTTGGCTGAAGAAACGTAACTTGTGTATCTTTAATTGAATAGCATCTAATGGCTGTGTTCACATGATGTGTTATTTTAGAAAAAAGAGCTGGACGTTGACATGAACAAAGATATAATTGACAATAATTCTACTGTGTTAATACAAAAGTCTTAAATCTGTTCTTTTTAAAAACTTGTGAATGAATTGTCTTCTCAATGGGAGCCATGCTACTTAGCTCAGCGTTCTGCTAGGTTTAATATTACACACAGAAACCACATTCTGTGTCTTAACATACTCTAATTTTATAACAGTTAATTGGAAAATGATCAGAGAAAATGTATTCTGGGTCAACTTTTAAAGTCTGCAGGATATTAAATATAAAAAGAATGTAATTATTTTCATCCAAAATAATTTTATTATAAAGTTGTTTACTACCAAAAACATTTTAAATAATGTTATTATACTCACACTACAAGTTTATAATTTTCTTTGGTTGTGATTAATTGGCCTTCCTTTTCAATTTAATGAAAATTCAAATGTTTTCGATTAGTCCATAATATTTATAAGTGGATCATTATTTAATTATTATTGACTGCATAACAACATTCAAATCCTTCAGTGGTACTTAATGTGATAAATTCTTGATTCTTACAGCTCTGTCTGGATGTGAATACCGGAAATTTTATTATTTAAAATTGAGGTGTGTCTATAATTGGAAGTCTGAATTCATTCTGAGGGCCAATATCTGTACACTGATAAATTGGCTGAGAATTACTCGTTTCTCCTGTAGGGGGACTAAGGCCTGAAGACTGATGTGGACAGGGAGGTTTTCACTTTTTCCGTCAGCTCCTTCTTAGGCACATGGCGGGACACACAAACTCCGCCTGCTTTCCCTCCCGCTCTCCTGGCCCTCTCAGTTCTCTGCTGAAATGCAGCTTCTGTTCGCTTCTCCTGAGGCAGCATCTCCTGCTTCCTGCCGTCCAGCGTCTACGGTTTCAGGACTCGCACAGTGACCCTTTCTCTTTGTCCCTTTGACTCTAGAAACACACATTGGAGCATTTACCTGTAAATACACATTCCTTTTCCTCAGAACTAAGTAGTTCAGACTTTCAAACCGTTTTATTGTCTTCTGTACTTTGTATTTCAGTTGACTGTCTTTAGTATTTCTAAATTTATTGTCTAGAGTGGACAGGGTTAACAGACTTCACATATTTTTGAGAACTTTGTTTCTTAGGATGATTCTCAATTTTTCTTTAATTGGGACCTTGGCTGTGGCAGCAGGTAAAATGGAAGGATCATGAGGGTGCCACCTGGTGTCAGGGAACCCGCAGGGAGGAATGAAATTTCTAAAATGCTTACTATATATTGGAAGTTTCAAAAAGGAGATATGAAAAATATATTTAATAACTTAAAATCGCCATTTTATGTTTTGGTAGTAAGTCACTGAGTAGAATGGCAAAAGCACGTGTGCTCGTGTCTCAGTTTTAAACCATATTATTGTTGGGGAAAAGTGCCAGGTAAACAGCAAGTGGTATCAGTCAGATTTCTCCCATGATACTGGTAACAATCCGTCTTCTCAAATAGGGCAGCTAAATATTTCTAGATATTAAAAAATGCACTAAGGTCTAGCTGGACAATAGTGCAACATTGAAACTTAATTAAAGAGAATTCAGTTGAGAATCAGAAAACCTGGGTTTTCGTTTTAGCTGTAACATCAACTTCCAGGATGACTTGAGGCGAGTTCCTTACCTTCCCTAGCCCCATTTCTTTGTCTCTGGAATGAGAAACTAAGCCAGGTGATTGCTATTACTCTTATATATGTATTAGGATTCAGTACAAGTCTAAAAGTCCACAACTGTGCTTCTGTTTATAATGTAGTCACTAAAGTATCGATGTGTACCTGCAAACCGGTCGTCTGCCCCACCCCTGAGATGCCTGAACCCTTCCCAGGGCCTGGGGAATCTGTTTGTTCTTACACACTCTGGTGGGAGTGTGTGTCTACACTTATTTAGACCTTTAGATATTCATCAAGTTTTTTGCCAGCGTATCTGACACATATGAATGATTTTATAAGGGTGGACTATCTCACACCCCTGTGTAAACAATAAACGTCTCCCTTTTCACGGAGGTCCGGTCCTGCTGTGAACCTTCCTTTTCTGTCAGTCTTGCTGTCTAGCCCTAGTTCTGCTTTGTCATATTGGTCTGAGATCAGGCTGGCCCTGGTGACTGGCATTGGCAGGACACACTTTTTACAACTTCAAGTACCATGATTTTCTTTCTATGTCTAGTGTCTTTTAAAGCACAGAAGCTGCATTCCAGTGTGTCTCTAAAAGTCCAGCTCAGGGATTTGCTGCCCTGCCTGGGTCTCACCTGCAACCCTGGGCCTGCACGCAGACTCACCAGTCTGTAGAGTCACATGGAAACTCAGTGTCCTGTGTGCTGACTGACACGGGAACCCACGCATCGTGCTGGGAGCGTTATTTGTGCTGGCCATGGCCCACATTTCTGTCTGAGGAGCTGTGCTGTCAGCTGCAGCTTCACCTCTAACACCGAGGGGCGGGGTGGGCAGCACCGGGAATGATGAGCTCCAACAGAAGGATGAGGACTGTGCTCATTGGAATGAAGACTGGGCTTTCAATTCCTCAGGGGGATGGACCAAATCCAGTGTTTCCCTGTTCAGTGACATTTTTCAATATTAAATCTGTTTTGCATCTTTGGGAGAAGGGAGAAAATTAAAAAAAAAAAAAAAAAACTTCAGCAAATCAGCTCTTTCACTCAGAAATGGAATTTGGAAGGCTGTTTTAGCGAGGCTTTTTGACAATTCCTGACTTAATCAGTTTTTATAGTGATGGAGACAGGAGCCTCACAAATTCTGTGAAAATCTGAGCCATGAAGGGTGCTGTGGAGGGGAAAAAACAGTAAACTTGTTTAAATAACCCTGGACCAATCACGTCTGTTGGGCGGAGTTGCTGCCGTGTGCATTTCAGAGGAGATAATTCTGAATGAAGACTCCAGACATCGCACATGCTGGACGGGTTCTCGTTCTGCTCTTTGTGCAAACAGAACCAGGGACTAAGGGACTAGGTTTTGTCTCCTATCCATTAGTGAATGCAGCTTGTTGGGGAAGATTTTAAAAAATGCATGTGAGGGATTTATCAGAAACCCTTATGAATATTTCATGAGTTGACATATTCCGCTGAATGGAGTCAGTGAGTGTCAGCGTGTCGCTTGCAGACAAACCTCTTCCACCAGGAGGCTGCTGACACTGGAGGCGCCTTGGCATGTTTTCAGAGGCGAAGCCAGCCCGGTGACGCTCCCCGGTGGCAGCCTGACTTGCCGTTCTCCGGGTGGCTGCCTTTGCTCCAGGCAGCACCCACAGGAGCCACAGCCTCCCAATTACCCTGGAAAGAGTTTGCAGACCTGCCATCCTTCTAACCTGCGGCTGGGTCTCTGGCATGTCTGAGGCTTTTGTTTTGTGTGGTGAGCGCTAGCACTTCTCACAAGACATGACAGCAAGAGATTCTTCAAAGGAGCTCACTGCTTCTGCCTCTGAGGTCTGCATCAAGACTTTCAAGGAGCAAATGCACTTAGAACTCGAGCTTCCCAGGTTCCCGGGAAACAGACCCACGTCTCCTAAAATCTCTCCACGCAGTTCTCCAAGGAACTCACCCTGCTTTTTCAGAAAGTTGCTGGTGAATAAAAGCATCCGCCAGCGACGTCGTTTCACTGTGGCTCACACCTGGTAAGGGGGCTGGGGGCACCTGCCAGGCTCTGCAGGTTCTCGCCTGGGCAGTGGGGACCAGAGCGTGGGAAGGGAACATTCTAGTTTTGTTCCTGAGACATCGCATAGGTCTGAAGGGATGGGGACCGGGTCAGCTGAAAAGAACACGAGAGCCCTGTGTGCTAAATTGCACTGTGCTGTGAGTGTTTCCAGCAAAACACGCCTCTGACTGCAGAGAGCCTTTAAAATTACTGCTCTGAAAAAAAAAAAAAAAATACATAGCTAATTCTGGGTAAATATAGTAACAAAAGAGTTCTAAAAGTCAGTTAGTTTTTTGTTTAATCTCAGTTGAGGTGATGGTGTCTTTTTTTGTTTTGTGGTTGGTGATTTTCAAAAATACTTTGAGGACAAATATATGTCTATTAATGTTAGTTCTAATTTATTTCTGAAGACAATGTATAAAGTAAAACTTCACTGTACCACCATGTTCATAGGATGTAAACCAGAGAGTTTTTCTTTTATTGAATCTGTGTTCAAGCTACTTAAAGAAAGGAAAACTAACTTCCCTCTTCTGAAATGGTTAAGGGTTTATTTTATGATTTCAAATTGCTGTTATCTTGGAGAGCCTCTTACCTTAAAAATGGAACTTAAATTTACAGATGTTTTGGGAATGCTGAGTAAATATATTCAACAATCTTCAGTAAAAATTGCTCTGAGCCTTCCCCCTTTAGTATGTATGCTTACAGTAACGTAAGAACACTCTGGTAGCCTCCTTAAGCCAGTACAATAATGAAATGTAAGGGCAAACCCAATCAAATTAAATCACCTTTGCTTATAAAAGCTAGACTACTTCAGATTTCTTTGAAGACTCTATTTCCATTAGATGAAGATACCTTTCATAGTTGGGTACTAACCCTCAGTTTTATTTACAAGGGATCATAGCAATAAAGGGAGTTTGTACCTCTGCGGGCAATTATAACTGTGATTTCGTGACTACGTGCTAAATTTCCAGCTGACATTCTAAACTAAGGATATCTGTTGAAAATTAATATTCACTTGATTAATTTTCTACTCATCTGAAATGTTTGTGCGACATTCTGTGTACTGTATTGGCAAATTGAGGTTAACCCTGGAAAGTCGAAGCTTGTCTACGATGGGTACCACATAGTCACCCGATACATACTTTGCCTGGGTAATTATGGTGGGATTATTCTTGGCAGATTATCCTGGCAGTGGACTGTTGTTCACATAATTGTTTTATTGGAGAATATTATTATTGTTCTTGATGTATTAAATCTTATTTAATTCTAACTTCTTACTTGTAGAACACATGCTATTAGAACTACTAATGGTGGTAACATTAGTAGAAAGATAAGGTTTATATAGAGAGATGCACTGATTTGAAAAATTCTCTCTTGTGCTTTATCCCACCCTGAATGTTATATTTTCATGTAGTTGGTAAGTCGTATAATTGAATAGAGGAAGCTATACAGACATATTGTTAATTAGTCCCACAAAAAGAACATATGTAGAGTATATACATTTAATTAATAGATGCATATGTTTTACTCCTTGAGTTATTATTAAACCATCATTTTGACCGAAAGGATATTTAATTTTACACAGGTAATTTTTGGATATGATTAGTCTGCTTAGAACCTTGGTAATATTTTTCTTAAAGAGTTTTGCTTTCTTAATATAATAATGTGACCTTTCTTTTTCTTAGAATAGAATTGCTATGTGCTAGGAACATAGAGCTATAAATACTGGGTTTTTTTCTTTTCCAAAGAATGCGAATTTTAAAATGACTAAAAAGCCAGTTTCACTCATGTGTTATACAATTTTTCTTGAAGCTAGCTGCAAGAAGAATAATTAGGTGATATCTGAGGTTCCTTAAGCTAGTAAAATGATCTTCTTTTTGGTGAGTTAAAACAAAATTCTCCATAATTTCACTGACTTTGGAGTAAAGTTCCACAATATAGGTTTAAAAAATGAGTCAATCATTAAACTTATAAAATAACTTTAGTTATGACTATGATTCATTTTTGCCTTTTTTATTCCTGCTCACACACTCCCCCTCCTTCTATTTCTTGGTAAAGCTGCATCACAGTTCGTTTTCAGCTCATGACGGTCTATATTTATATATTTATATTGATTTCGATAGCTTTATCTCAGTACATGCTGAACAGTTTTCAAATTTATTTTCATGAAACATGTCATGAAAATTCCTTTATATCTTATGTATTTTAGTAACTTTTCTCAAATCTTAAAAATTAGGTACTTTTAAAATATCAGATGAAATATTTGCATGATGAAATAAGAGAATAGGTATTTCACTTTTGCTTCTTTGTTATTATGAAATGTAACCAGCCTTTCACAATTAACAACTGGCATTTTTCAACCATGCATTTAAGTTAGAAATTTCAGGGTATGTCCTTAGAAGTCTCTAAAAACATGTTATTACTTTACAGTACACAGTAGGCTTCTTTTAAGAAGACTGGATTGTTTTGATTCTAGCATCAAAATTAAAGTAATTTTTCACGGCGAAGCTAAACAATGCAGATGTGCAGTGCGTGGCTAAGCCCCTGAACAGGTTTTTAAGATCTTTAGTCATTTGTAAGTTTCATATTTTAGTTGTATGAATGAGCAGTTCTGGATTTGGAAACCCAAGTTATGAAGTGTGGGCTAATGGCAGAAGATTTAAAAAATACATGTGAAATTCTGGGATTATTTAAAAAATATCTGAAGAAAAGTAGACGTTCCATGTGTTGTCACTAAGACAGCGTATTTACAGAATCTCAGACCTGGAAGGGATCTCTGTGATTGTCTCCTCGCTCCCTTGGGCAAGACTACTCTATCTTTGACATGTGGGAATCTGCCTGCTTTTAAGTCTGGAGAAAATAATTCTATGACCTCACTTAGTGCATGATGTCACTACTTCATAGTCCAAGTATTGGGAATTCTTCCTCATGATTAATCAACATAGTTTATATATAATATATAATCCCTTCCTCCTCAGTAGATAGCCAGAAAAGGCTCACAAGAACTCCTACAAATCTGAAGATTATTATTAACTGGTTTTGGGGTTTGCGTTTTCATTCACTTAACATATATAATTAGGCACTTCTGTGAGCAAGAAAAGAAAACATTCTGATCCGATCCACATGTGTTCCAATGCCCACCGCATTACTCTACTAGATGCCCATCTACAGAGATGGTATCTGCGTGTTACATTTTGAAGTTGCGTTGGGAGCCCTGTTCCTGGCCAGCTGTACCCAGGCAGGCTGCCCATGTCCATTTTCCTTGTTTCTTAGAATGTGTCTACCTTTTTTTGGCACCCTTTGTATGTTATGTTATTTAAGTTTCATTTGTAGCATAACCATACTCTAAGTTCACATTCCATTCAGGATTACGTCTTGCAGATATAGAAGTATTCTGTATAGCTTTAGGTTCCTTTAAGTCAGCGGTTCTCAACCTGTGAGTCGCGACCCACAGGAACTGGATTAAAGGACCGTGGCATTAGGAAGGTTGAGAGCCACTGCTTTAAGTATTTCCACTCTGTTAATCATTGTTTTGACTCTGAACCACCATCCCAAATTTCCAAATCCTTTGAATTCTGAAATCTAAACGCGGATACCATATGCATTGTTGGTGATGTAAGAAAATATAGTCAGAACACATCTCACATGCCGCCAAGTGTAGCGGAGAGTTCAGGTGGACGGGATCAACAGCAGGCTAAACAGAAATCAGGGTAGGTCCTCAGGTCAGCACGCACCCCTAACCCTGAGTCACTGGAGACACCGTCCAGCACGCACCCCTAACCCTGAGTCACTGGGGGCAGCATCCAGCACGCATCCCTAACACCAAGTCACTGGGGACAGGGTCAAGCATGCACCCTTAACCCCGAGTCACTGAGGGCAGTGTCCAGCACACGCCCCTAACCCTGGATCACTGGGGACAGCGTCCCTCATTTATTCAGCACTTGTGCTTCACATTGTTGTAGAGTTATTTTCTCACTTAATCTCATCACAAGCTCAAGGGCATATGTGTTATATATTATTATGTCAATTTTATAAAAGGGATGAAGGTCAGAGAAGGTAAGCAATTTGCTCAAGTCACACAGCAGATAAGCAGCTGAACACGGCTTTGTCTCTGTGTCCGGGAATGCTTGTGTGGTTCTCAGGGTTACAGCCCGAGAGGCGAGGTGGGAAGGCAGGGAGTGAGACTGCCGTGTGGGCTGCAGCCGCACCCTGCGCTACCGGTGTTGTCCACAGGACTGGGGCTTCAGTCCGTCAGCAGCAGGGGGTCACTCCAGGCTGAGGACTGCCGTCCATGGATTTTGCTTTTTTTTTTTCTTTCCAGATCTCCCTTTGAGAAAGAGCATAGTTTTTACTTTGGGAAGGTACTTTGCAGGAAGTGTGCAGAACAGATTGGAGGCTGAAGAGCTTAGAAACAAAAGGAGGAGGGGAAATGTTCGTATCTGACAGATAATGGCTAATGATTCTATATATCCCACAACACTGAAAGCCGCGTTTACGACATTCTTTGTGACTTAACAAACTACAGTGCATGGAAACGGGGAGGAAGGAGACGGAACTGGGCCTGCATTGGCCTCCCGCAGCGTAGCTGACCCAGCACTAGCTGGTCCTCTGCCCCTGGGACCACGCCGTACTGGCAAAGGTGCACAGGGGAAACCCTATCACTGTGGTTCTCAACATTCCTAATGCCACGGCCCTTTAATACAGTTCCTGTGGGTCGCGACCCACAGGGTGAGAACCACTGTCCTACCAGCTCAGGCCATCCTAATATACTAGAGGCGCTCTGTGCTTGGCTTTAAGTGCAGACTCCTGGAGAGTTTGGTTTTTAAGCAGGAATTATCTTAGTTTGCCATCTGAATCAAATGCCAGTGTAAGTCTGTGAATCATGGTCTGGGACTGCTGCTTCCATCAGAACAAGCACTTTATCAGTGTCTCTATAAATAGCCCTTTCCTGGCCTTTTAGTATCCTCAAGTCTTCAATATATTGGATTTTAAAAATTCTTGCTGTGAGGTCTTTGTACAGTAATGGTGACACCCCCAGGACACACACCTTGTGGTGGCCTAGCAAGCTTGACCCCTGCCTGACTGCTAATGTCTAAGCCCTTTTTGCAAAATCCTATTTGCTTTATTTTTCCATCCTTCCCTCTTTTATCTCCCAGCAGTCTTCTCCTTGGATGGTTCTCGTGTTTCTTTCTCCAACATCACTGTCAAGACTCCAGCAGCAGCACCGTGCTGGGTGCCGGAAGCCTTTAACTGAGTCTTAGAGGAGTCTAACCTGCTGGCCGAGGTGTCTGGCCGCCTCTGACCTCATCTTCTGTCCCCCTGGAAACCTTCTTTCTTTTCTTCAAGGACCCACACAGGTTCATACTTCTGGGCCTTCCCCTGTGTTTGCTTCTGCCTGGGTGACGAGTTCCCAGATGTCAACATGGTTCAGCCTGATTTCCATTCAGGATTCTAATCAAATGTCACCAGCTGGAAAGGCTTTTACTGACCCCCCTGCAATCTAAAATAATGCTCTTTTTAGCTCCTTACTCGGCTTGATTTTTCCCCGTGGTACTTATTCTTACCTGAAAATGTATGATAAAATGCTTGTTTGTCACAGTGTCTTATCCTTTCATTTCTGTCCCTGCTAAATTGCACAAGGGAAGGAATCCCTTCCTGGTTCTGTGCCCCAGGAGCCTACAACAAAGAGAGACATTTATACACAGTTGTCAAACAAACCAAAAAAAAAAAAAAAAGAATGAATCTATTTCCTGTTTACAGGTCTTTGTTCTTAGAGCACCTTTTCATGGAGGAAAGAAGCTTTCCTGCCCCGTTGGCCCTGCCAGCACCTGCTCCATCCCCCCAGTGGCTGCACTCCCTTTCTGCCTGTAGAGCTGTCCCAACTTACTCCTGTTCTGTGTCCAGTGACACTGCAGACACAGCTTTAATTAGAATATCTCACTCTAGGCTCCGTGTTGTACGTGGCAGCCTATTTAATTAAGCCGCCATGTACAAACTGTGCTACCTGGTGTGGAGTGTAGTACAGTAGCCACTGTCTGTCACCTGCACGATTATGTATTGGGTTATTCTTCCTGTATCCAAGCCGTACAGCTGGTGCTTCAGCTCGGGAAAGCCCCCCCATCTCTGCCATCACCTGCCGAGAGGGCAAGTTGTACGGAGGAATCCATTTGCTACTTTGCCTTCACAATATTTGTATAGTATATATTGGAACATTTAATTGTCTGCATTTTCCTACTGATGCAACATTTATAATGTGCATACTAGAGATAGCTACCACAATTTGAGATTTTTGGAGGATTACCCCCAGGGAATTTGGAAGTAAGAGTCTGAGACTTCCAGAGTGAAGTAATTGCAAATTGATAACCTTGTGTCCTGAGAGGCCACACGGCTTTTTTCTGGTTCCCTTTCTTCCTCTCCCTCCCGTATCCCTCCCATTTCTGATTTCTGTGCTCTTTTGCTCTCTCTCATCTCTTCCCCCCACTCTCTTCCCTCTCTCTAATATAAAATAAACTTATGGTTTTATATCCTAAGAAAATAAGACCCTCGTATTCTAAAAAGACATCCCCAGGAATGAGACTTTACACTTGCCCTGTCTCCTTCTTTCTTCCTGAACCAGGAGGCTGGAGACCTCTCTCACTCCTAGCATCTGTTTGACATGGGTATCTTTGGATACACTGTATACTTGGCACTAGAAAAGCAGCTTGACCTTCTCAGGTTGCTTCTTGCTAGACCTGAGGAAGAATAAGGGTGATTGTTTCCCTTGAATGAGTCCTGTGACGCGGTGTGTTCCCTGACAGAGCCAGGCTGTCCTGTTCTTCAGCCTCTTGCAACTGAGGGTCCTTGCAAATTGTGGGGATTAGAAGACAGGATTTGAGAACAGAGTGGCTTCCAAAAAAGCGTTTCTTTCAAAGTGCTTTTTCTGGAATGTCAGTGTTCTAGGAACCATTCGAGGGTTCCATGAAAAGAGGGTCATGATGGTTTGTGTCTGTCCTGCTTCTGGACAAAGCAACATGGATAATTACAGGTTTGGAGAATTTTGGAAATTCTCACACAGATTCCATGATCTCGTACTTGAAAACCACCAGTTTTAGATATAAATAAAAAGAAAAAGAATCTGAGGCTGATAAAGTCATAGAAATTTCCAGGTAACATAGAGCATTAGATTACACACAGTCAGCATGTCCAGATGGCTGCAGGAGGGATGGAGGTCTCTGTGCATCAGAGAGAGGGCACTGAAAAGGCAATGGCGAGACTAGTGCATGGACCCTGCGTATCTAGATTTACTAAGTAATGATTACCCACTTATATCTCTTCATGCTTAAAATCATCTGTATCCCTTTCTCTATATACCTATTTTTTTTCTTTATTTTGAAGAGAGCACGTTTTAGACAGAGAGCAATAATTTGGGGATAGAAGACTAATATATATTTTAAATTATTTCCATTTCATCAGTATGCTCCCCTATCAAAATTTAAGAGTTTAATTCTTATTAAAATGTGCTAAAATGCTGACAAGTTGTAACTAAGTTTTTAGTTGCATTTTAAAAATGAAAACTATTAAGTCAGTTATGGTGGGAAGTTAGAGCTGTCTGTAATGGTCTGTGGCTTTTGCTGGTGATAAATTGTTGATTTTGGTTACTTGGAACAATTTCTAAGAGGATGCTACAGCATTCAAATTCTCCTGCCTCAAAAAAAGGATCCTATTTATTTTAATATAACTATAAAACTTGCACCATTGATATGGAATGTTTTATAATGTCTTAATATACTATACTTGGAGTTCTATCACTATATAATTTTGATATTACCTTTAATTTTATTTTTATTGTTAACTTTTATTTTGAGCTATCTCATCTGGAGCCAAGGTTGGACATCAGTATTCCCTCTTGATTGTCTACAGAAATGTTAGATCAATCAGTCAACTCTCCTGCATCTCAATTCTTCTGCTTGCAAAGTGGAGAAAGAATCCTGTGTTCAAATATTTTCGAATGTTAATTTAATGAAGAAACATCTACCTAGCCTGCCAGCCAGCTACCTCTTGAGATGATGTGTTAAAGTACTTAGCACAATATTTGTGCACTAAAGTCACATAATAGATGTCACTGTTTATCTGACTAAATCGCTATACATACACAAACAGGCACATTACTGGCAGACATGACTGGTAAAGCAGAAACTTATTTTTTATTTTTTTGGAAAGCATCCTTATGTACAGAACATGCTTATTTGAAAAAGTCAAAGTGCACGTGGGTTTGTGAAGAAATACATTTATATTCTCTGTACAGTTACATCAAATTATTAGAGAAACACAAGGTTATTCATTTACTGTCATATAATATTCATGTCTTAATGGACCAGGTTAGATAATACTAAAACACACAGATTATCAGAAGACCCAGTGTGAAACCTTAGAGCCTTGTTTTGCTATCACCAATGTATTTTTAAAAGGCATTTATTACCGTCCACTGTGTGAAAGACATAGAAAGAGAACCACCTTGACGGCATTCTGTTGGCTTCTGCCAATAAACTTGAAAGCAAAAAGGAAAAAAACAAAAAACAAAAGAAGATGTCTTGTTGATTTCAGGATCCACATATGAAAAACCAGTGTAGGATTCAGTGAAAAAATGCCTTGGAAGAATTCCAGGGTCATCAAAAACTTATTTATTTCAAAACATCTCCTCACCGCCCTCTGTATTCCTCCATGAAATCAGAGAACGCAGAGTGCCGGCACGGAGGGTCTGTGAGCACCTGTGTGGCTCGTCTGTGCTGTGCTCACATCAGTAGTTTGCACGGGAAACCTTTATCTCACCCCCAGGACTGCTGAGGCCTCTGGAAGAGCAGTCATGGGAGTCAGCACAAGTAACACTGGGTCCCAGTCTCTCCTTCTGGTGCCCTAACTAACGCTGGGTCCCAGTCTCTCCTTCTGGTGCCCTAACTGCCCAAGACTTCTCCTAAGATTTTACTGCTGAAATTTGTATGCAACATTCTACTTCCTGGGGATAACCTTGGCTTTTGTTGCTACCTGTCGGCTTGCTCAACCAGGTGTGAGCTCACCGTGAGCTCACCGTAAAATACAGTTGTGCCTCTAAACATGCACATTTACCACCACAACAGAGTCTTTTAAAAGGCCAGGTAGCATGCAGCAAAGGGAAGAGCATTTAAATGCCATCTCTACCTTTTACCAGTCGCTAGGTTTTGGGCAAACCATTCAATCTATCTTAGCTATCTAAAAAATTAGAAAATGCAACTTGTGTTTCATTAGTCCTTTATGAAGATTAAATGAAATAATTTGCATACAAAGATGAGTGCCCCTCCTCCCCTGGCCCTTGGAAGGTAATTAGTAATTCATTAATGTATCCAGAGCTTACAGTTTCATGTAAAAATGTTTATAATATATTTCATAATATGAATTATTTAAATATTTTTATGCCATGGTTTAATTAAATCAGTTCTGAGCAACTGTAGTTTATCTTAAACTCATTTTCAGATGACTGAGATCTTAGTTTCATGTGATATTACTTTATCTTAAAGCCCATGTTAAGTGTTTTTACCACAGTAAAAAACCCCAAATAACATAAATTGCTATGTGTTATGGTGTGTAATCACTTTTGTTCATCACAAAGAGAACTGCGATTTCGGACCTGGGCCATGAAATAAGCTTTCTTCTTTAATAATTCTAGTTACCATTTTTAATTTGCTACTTTTCTTTATTAGTGAAACTATATGCCAATGAAACACTAGTTCTTTAAGTTATGTAAACAAGTTTCTACTAAGTTAAAAGAAAAATAATGGTCTTTTCAAAGTACCAGAATGTCTCCATCGTTGTTGTCCCTGGTCAGCAGAATCTGGCCTCCTGGAGAATTGTTTATGTAAGAAAGTTTATTCATGAGAGAAAAGAGAAGACAGCCCAGGATCCAGAGTCCAGAATCTGGATGTGTGTCGTGGCGCCACCACCAACAAACTGTTTTGTTTTTTGAGTTTTTTTTTTTTTTTTTCTTCTTCGAGTGGTCAAGAGGTAGCCCTTTAACCTTTAGAAGCCTCAACTTTCTCATCTGGCGATCAGAAAGAAAGCAAGAACAATTAATTCTCTATTTGCATGATCTTATATGATTATACACTATTTATAAATATTAATCAGCCAACAGAGAAAATAACAGTAGACTGCCACTAATGTATAAAAAGCAGAGGACTGGTTTAAGAGTTGTGGGTGTATGTGGGTTGTCTGGGAAGAGCAGCCTCTTAATAAACATTAGTTCCAGATTTCTCTTATAACAGGGGGGAGGAGTCTCTGCTGGAGGGGCCACTTCAGTGAGAATTGCAGACAGGGGCCGGACTGAATCTTATCTGTCCCATGAGCCTTTGTACCACTTTATGCTTCCTGGAGAAAGATAATTACAAGATCATATAACCAATACGCAGTGCAACAAAAGTGGTACAATTTTACAGCATTTAAATCAAATTGCTGTTTATTTCTTGGTCATTTCCAAGAAAATTTAAGGATAAAAACAGAAATAAGCATTATTGCTTCACTTCTGATAAAGGCTTCCTTCTCACATCATCTTTTTAGTTTTAAGAGACGGGGTCTTGCTCTGTTGCCAGGCTGGAGTGCAGTGGCGTCATAACTCATTGTGGCTTTAAACTCCTGGGCTCGAGCTATCCTCCTGCTTCAGCCTCCTGAGTGGCCAGACCACAGGCACATGCCATGACACCCAGGTTATTTTTAAATGTTTTGCAGAGACAAAATCTCACTATGTTGTTCAGGCTGGTCTTGAACTCCTGGCCTTAACCAATCCTCTGACCCTGGGCTCCCAAACTACTAGCATTATAGGACGTGTCACCAGGCTCTACCTTGAAGGCAAGGAGATCTAGTTAAATGAATCAGTATGTCATTAAAAAATAGCTATTTATAAACTCAAAGCTTAGTGACAGTGAAAAATAAAAGACTTTTGAACTTCAGAAGAATCCTGCCAAGTTCTTGGCTCTGTCTAAATTAATAAAAATAATATTTTGGGATCTGGAAATTGTAGATTAAATTAAATAGCTGCTTCATTTGAAGAAAGCTTTGCAGATTCTAATATTATGAAGCTTCTTATATTATAAAGGTGCTATCATCATAAACATGGTGCTGGCTTGGGATGCAGAGAACTTGAGTTTTAATGCTAGCCAAACCCCAGATGCCCAGGGAGCAAATATGTGTCCATTTGCTTCTGTTGGTACCATTGTCTAGCGAGGTTCATAGTCACCTGCTCCATCACCTTACTGTGTGCAAGCTGGGATGAGTAGTCAGCGTGGACAGAGTGGTCTGGTTTGCTGCAAAGTAACATGGCAGAGGCATTCAGAAAGAAAAAAGGTTTTCTAAAAATGTTTTATGCATATCAGATTTTCAAACGTGTCCCTCGGCTTTAGAATGCATTAGTGAATTTGTACTTTATGTGAGCCCCAAAAATGCCCTTGCCAAGTACTCGGTGCCCTGAAAGCTGAGAAGTTTGTGTTTCGGGTTCCTTACGGCATCCCCACATCTGTGTGTGTAAGCCCTTTCTCAGTGGATAAAATCCAGATGGATGTTGTTTAGTGAATTAACTCCAAGGTGTGCTTGTGTGTTTATTTCTCTGTGATTCCAAACAAGAGATATTTACCCTTGGATGATGCAAACACCATGGACCTTCCATCAGGGAGCTTTATTCTGGGCAAAAGGGTACCCAGTCATTCAGCATGTGAAGCGATTTATTTTGCACGGATAGGTCTGTAAGTATAAACTGTAATGGCCTTCCCACTGCTACCACGTGGAGCCGATCTGATTGAGAAACTCGAGGCGTGGAGAGCAGTGTCGCTGTGCCCCTTCCCAATGTCTAGGTCACAGGCGTCCTCACATTTTTTAAACAGGGGGCCAGTTCACTGTCCTTCAGACCATTGGAGGGCTGGACTATAGTTTTTTTAAAAAAAAGAACTAGGAACAAATTCCTATGCACACTGCACATATCTTATGTTGAAGTAAAAAAACAAAACGGGATCAAATACAATCATACTGCCTCATGTAGCCCACGGGCCGTAGTTTGATGACCCCTGCAACAGCTCCCCTTAGAGTAAAAGGGTCCCCTGGAAGAAGCCATGTTCACCAGGAGATGCCTGAAGTCTCTCTCTCTTTTTTAGTTGAGATAGATCAGGTGAGGAAGCCGAGGCTCAGAGATGCTGGCAGCCTGCCACGTGGTCTGAGTTGAGTTGCAGGGCCCACAGGTGTGGGTGCTGTGCTGGCTACCAACCCCCATCCCCCACCCCGCCAGCCAGCTCTAGGCCCCCCGTGAGAAAACATCCAGGGTCAGCAATCTCGTGTCCCCTTATTAAAAACCTCCCTGCAGTGAAGACCTGACAAATTCATTTGCACTTGAGCGTAACTGACTTGTGGGTCTCCTGTGTGATTGCATGTGGAGAATGGCAAACATTAACCAGGAGAGTTAATCTCTGTGTACAGAATTTTACACCTTAGGGAGCAGGAGCAGGAGCAGGGGGGAGTATTTTGGAGGATGGAAGGGCATCTTCCTGCCTTCTGCAGGCACAGGACATAGATGATGAGCTAAGCAGTGGTTTTCAACCTTCCTAACGCTGCACTGTATTTTCACTGTTACAAAGGGGCTGCGACACGCAGGTTGAGAACCTCTGAGCTAAAGGGTTCCGGCTGTATTTGTGTTTGTAAACCATTCATTCATTCATTCATTTACTCGCCAACCACGGCCTGTGTGGGCCCCAGTCCCCGGTCCCTGCTCTTTCTCCATGTGAATCCTGTGCAGTCACAGCTGCCCTCTCCTGTGCACTGCACTTTCTCTCTCTCCCACGAGGGTCTCGCCCTTGAGCTTGCCCCCAGGCCATCAGTTTTTCATCCTATTAAATGATTTTTGTCAGTCTATAAACATGCTATTCCTCTTTAGAACGCTCCCATGGCCTCCATGTAACCCCCCTGTGCAGCAAAACTCCTCCAGATCACTGTGCCGCCCTCCACGCCGCTGTCCTCGGCTCTACTCTGGGAAAGTCTTAAGTTTTTGCCTCACAATTCCAGGAAGTGTTGTTACTGAGAGACTGACATCCACGGGCCGAATCTCACGGTCATATCTCCCTGCTCACGGGCCAGCCCATGAGCATCTTTAAGGCAAGGAGATCTAGTTAAATGGCTTGTCGCAGCTGACTCCTCACTTTCCCTGAAATGAGGCTTCTCGTGGCCTCCAGTCACTGACGTGTCTTCTGCCCCCAGTGGCTCTTTCTCAATTTCCTCAGCTGGTTCCTCCCATGTCCCCAACCTCTAAACATCAGATGCCCCAGAAGGCCGTGACCAGCTCCTTTTTGGTTCGTCCTCACTTCCTAGGCTCCTGACTTTAAATAACATCCGTGTGCTAAGGATTCACAAATTCACACCTGTAGCCAGAACTGTCAGGCGTCCTCTGGGCTTCTTGGCAATAAAGGCATCTCATGTCCAAAGCCTCTACCACTGTCTCCCACTGACCTTGTTGTGATTGTCTTGATCTCCATCTCAGAAAAACGCAAGTCCATTTTTCTGATTGCTCTAGTCAGGAATCTTGGAGTCTTGTAGGGCTCTTACTTCTCCTGATATTTCACATTTCAGCAGCATCGGCAAATTCTATCTGCTCTGCTTTCACCTTTCATGATGAAGCCAGAATCTGACTTCTCCCCAGCCAGCCCATTCTGACCCAAGGCCCCCCCCACCGCAGCCCAGAGTGTTACATTGACCCCTCACTTGACCTCCCACCTGGGCGCTTGGCTGTTCCCTGAGCTCCCCCACAGCTGCCCAGTGACCCTGCAGGACGTCCGGCCTCCTGCTGCACCTCTGCTCAGAATCCCCTGGTAGCACCCTCACCCCGAGCAGGGTCACTGTGCACACACCACACACACCAGGCCCCACTGGTCACGCCTGTCACTTCCCTCCTCACGCCATCTTGGCCACGTGGGTCTACCTGGGGGCCCTCAGGCTGAGCAGCAGCCCTCACCACGGCTGCCGCCTGTTCTTGTAAAATTTCCCCCAGATTATCTCATGGCTCTTTTTTCTCCATGCAGGGTGTTGCTCATCTGCCTAATTAGAGCAGTCTTTCCTGGGCTCCTATGTAAGCTAGCACTGCCCTCCCCAGCCTTGGCCGGCTCTGGCTAGGGCTGCTCATGGTCCTTGTCACCATCTGACGTACACACAGTGCTCACCTGTGTGCTCATCGGCCTCCATGTCTGTATGTCTGCGTTCAGACCATCCTTGTGTATGTCTGCATTCAGACCATCCTGTGTGTGTCTGAGTTCAGACCATCGTGTGTGTGTCTGCGTTCAGACCCTCTGCATCTATAGCTCTGTTTTTTTCTTTCCCCTGAACTAAAACATAAGCTGTCTGAGGAGAGGCCTGCATTCTTCATGGCTGAACTCCCAAAATCATAACACCAGCCAGCACGTGATAAACAGACAGTGTGTATTTGTTAAACCAATAAGTGAATTAATAGACAAACAATTTGCAGACTATTTGGGCACCTTCCAGTTTCAAGTACTGAGCCCCCAAGTTGAATGGCAGAGAGAAATATGAACAGTTTAAAAAGCAATATGATAAATAAAATGATGAAAGTAACTATCCCCTTCAAAAGTGGCAATTTTATCTGATAATACAAATTTAAAAAATTAAAAATTATTATCAGATGAAATTGAACAACAGATTAAAAAAAATATGTATATATGGACAGAGGGAGGGAAAGGCACTGTGGAAAGTGTACTAAACTTATGTCAAGAAAACTCCAGTTTGTACCTTGATTTCATAGTTTGCTGTTTATATGACTTCAAACAAGTAACCCAGTCTTTGTTCTAACAGGGGCAAGGTGGCATCTCACTGTGGTTTTAATTTGCATTTCTCTGGTGATTAGTGATGCTGAACACTTTAAAAATATGTTTGTTGGCTATTTGCATATTTTCTTTTACAAATGTCTGTTCATGACTTTTGCCCCCCTTTTACTGAGTTTTCTGTTTGTGTTTTTTTGCTGATTTCCAGTTTCTTACCCATTCTGGATATTAGTCCTCTGTTGGGTGTGTGGTTTGTGAATCTCTTCTCCCATTCTATGGGTGGTCTGTTTCCTCTGTTGAGAAGCTTCTTATTTTAATTAAGTCCTACTTATTTATATTGTTTTTGCAATATTATTTTGGGGGTCTTAGTCATAAATTTCTTGCCTAAGTCAATAACCAGAAGAGTTTTTCCTAAGTTTTCTTCTGACATTTTATGAACATTTTTTCTTCCTAGGTATACAGTGAACTTATAACTACCGTATATACTCGAGTATATAGGTAAGTTTTATTTGAGACCTAGAACTTATAATTGGTTTTTTCCTTTTTGTTTCATAATAATGACAAATATCAAGAATTATATCTTATCATTTTTTTCATAGGTCCAAATGCTATTTTTTGAAATTTCTAGCCAGATTTTTTAGCCAAGGTTTTGCCAGTTGGGAACTCTTAAGGGTTATTTATTTTTCAGCGAAAGACAATCTTTGAAGGAGTTTAGGTTCTAAATATTTCCTGGCTTTGCAGACGTCGTCACCGCGTTTGGATTGGGACTCTCCCCTTAACATGTGCTCAGATTCTCTAGGTATTTGGTGTTTTCATCTGGTCCTTATAAAAGATTTCATGTTTGTGATGCGGCTCACACTCCACTCAGAAAGCATCATTATAATTCAACTCAGGACTCTTGATGGAGCAAATACTTTTCAAACTTTGGACTCGTTTTTACTTTTGCCTTTTCTTTCTTAAACCTGGGAATAACATTGAGGTTTAATGTTGCTTTTCTCTCTGACAGTAATCATGTGCACATAGGGAGGGCAGGCTCCCCCCCACTCCTCCTGTGCAGTTTGGGGCTTTGAGGTTGGGAGGAGTTCTCAGATCCTGAGCCCAGGGCAGGGAAACACACCAGTGGCCTCACTTTCCTTTCACTAAACAGTTTGTTCTCAGTCACCACAGATGGAGGGGATGTTTTTAAGGACGTGAGCACTTTCTTGAAATAGCCAAATACCCAAGAACATTTTAGATGGTAGGTTGTAGCACAGTTTGAGTCAAAGTTCACAGCTCTTAGCAAGGTCTTTTCTGTGTAGTTGGGTTTTCATGGATTTGTTTAGCGTATACACTTATGTGGCCCTTGCTGTATGCCAGGCAATGCCCTAGAAACTTCACAAGTACTAACTCATTTAATTCTCACAGCGACTTTGTGACTAAGAAACTATTAGTATCCCTGTTAAAAGGTGAAGAAACCAAGGCAAAAGGCAAAAAGTGCAGAGCTCACAAGTGGCCAAGCTGGAATCCAGACCGAGGTGGTCAAGCTGCAGAGTCCATGGTGTTCACACGAAACTGTGAATAACTGACTGTGTTCAGCCTCTGACTCCCACCTGTTATTATGCTCAAAGTGTTGAGGTGCACACTTTGGTGACTCCCTAGCACCATGCTCGACTCAGAGCTGGCACTCAGTGAAGCTTTGTTGATAAGTATTTTAGTGTGTAATTAAGAATGGGTAAGTTTGCCGTGATTTGAAATAGCACCAAAGGCAAATCTCAGTGGTGCCAGGAAGAGGCTGCTCTTCCTTCAGGACTGCTGGTGGCCCCAGAGATAACCTGAATGTGAGACCTGGACACGGCCAGGTTGGTGCTCAGGATTCTGCAATTTAGAATCTGGAACAACTCTCTGCAATTCACTAACTGGTTTTTACTGATACGTTTTTAAAAAATTCAAGTGAAGTAAAACCTGAAACACATGAAATTTACCATCCTGTTTATGTCCAGGTGTGCAGTTCCGTGGTCTGACCTCCAGCAATATTGCTGCCTGGCCCTCCATTCTTCAGATCTGAGCTCTGCAGCCCCCCAAAAGCCTCCATCTCCCCTTCCCTCCAGAGCCCCCTCCATCCTTCAGATCTGACCTCTGCAGCCCCTAAACAGCTCTCCATCTCCCCTTCCCTCCAGGGCCCCCTCCATCCTTCAGATCTGACCTCTGCAGCCCCCCAAAAGCCTCCATCTCCCCTTCCCTACAGAGCCCCCTCCATCCTTCAGATCTGACCTCTGCAGCCCCTAAACAGCTCTCCATCTCCCCTTCCCTCCAGGGCCCCCTCCATCCTTCAGATCTGAGCTCTGCAGCCCCTAAACAGCTCTCCATCTCCCCTTCCTTCCAGGGCCCCC
>CAUYPK010043475.1:0-19249 GCA_963574355.1 Loris lydekkerianus | reverse complement strand
GGAACATATTCTTCTTAGCAAACTATCTCAGGAATGGAAGGAAAAGTATGCAATACACATGAAGGCTATAACCCAACTATAGCACAAGACTATGAGGAAAGGACCAAGGAAGGGAAAGGGAGGCAGTAGGTTAGGGTGGAGTGAGGATCAAGTGTGGGGCACCACCTATGGTGCATCTTAGAATGGGAACAGACGAAACCTACTAAATGCAGAATAAAAATGTCTACAAGCAATAACTAAGAAAATGCGATGAAGGCTACGTTGAACAGTTTGATGAGAATATTTCAGATTGTATATGAAACCAGCACATAGTACCCCTTGATTGCACTAATGTGCACAGCTATGATTTAACAATAAAATAAATAAATAAATAAAAAGAAAACAGTGATAGTTGTGAATATGTGAGGTTATAGGTCTGTTACTTTAAGATTATTTCAAGTTGTAGATAATGTAGTTATGTCTCATCTCTAACACTCAGCTCTGTTGTAGAAACTATTTCAGTCTTAACATCCGAAATTTCGTACTGAACAAGTATGTCAGGACAATGGTCTTCACTGCATAATGGGTTAGCACACACATGTTCTAAGATGGCTAAACACTTGTGCTCATGGTGTTTGTAGAGGTGATCTGTGATGCTACTATTAATATTTATCATTTTTATATGCCCTGCAATGGTAAAACTGTAAAGTTGAGAAATATAAAAGGCGTTAACTACTTTCCTGAAGGATCTTGGAGAGAAAAACAAACAAACAAACACATTGTAACATAAGAGAACATTTTGCCACCATATACTGCCAACATACAAAGAATATCTAATCAGTGTCAGAAAAGTTAACAAATGTGGGCCCAAACCTGGAGCACATTTGAGACAGAGGTCATAGGTTAACTTCAGATGAGGAAAGTAAAACAAGGGGGCAAAGGAGACAGGAGCCCAACTTCTGTCCACTTTATGGGGACTGCCATTACTGAGGGAGAAATTACACATTTTCTCTGAAGCTTTGAAATCCTAAGGATTGGATCCTACAAATGTAATTGAACTTTTTTTTCTCTTCACTTTGTTTTTTCACCTTTAACATTTTTTATAGATTTAGGGGGTACGAATTGAATCCTGGTGGAGGCTTGGGCTTTGGTGTACCCGTCACCCTGAGTAGCGTACATTGTATTTGTAGGTAATTTTTCATAGCTCACTCCTAGAAGCAATGTTTTAAAAGTCCCAAGTTGGACAGCCCTAAACTAGACATCAGATAGACAGATATCAAGTGATCTCCTTATGATTTATGCAGAGAAGTTTCTCAAAAGAAAAATGATCTTGCTGTTGAGGGTGTACTCTGGGGGAAGGCCGTTAGTGATAGAGCCCTACACTTCTGATTTCCCCAAACAGTGCTGGGAATGAAGGCTCAGGGTCACGCTGTGTGCAACAATCCCACGTATGCTTCTTACTGACTTTGTGATTTTGGCCAGTATTAGCTTCTCCATACCTCAGTTTCCAAAAAAATAAAACCTCATAGGACTGCAGCTAGAACTAAATGTGTCAGGACTTGCGGGGGGTCTTCATTAGAGCCCAGCGTGCTGTAGGGAATAAAAGACAGCTATGCTGACTGTTCATCTACAACTAAAACTCCTTGTGTATATAAAATATAAGACAGGCTGTATTCAAAAGGAAAGAAGATACAGGTAGTACAGAAGGAAGCGTGAGCATTCATCACATTTCTTTAGGTGCTGGGGAAAAGCACTAAGCAGTGTGAGTTCACCTGGGGTAATCCAGGGAGGTCCGTGCAAGAGGTGAGTGAAACCAGGTTTTCCCCTCTTGAATTCCTCCACAATCAGCAGAGGTTTAGTATGACTCACTCATGCAGTTAGGATTATCTGCCTGTGTCCACAACACCTCTGCATAAGGGGAAGGAGAAAAACTTTCCCTTTGCTGTTTTTCCCCATGACTCATGTGTTTCTGAAAAACCAGTGTTGAAATTTGGTTCCAATCTGAAAAATCAAGGTAATTATGGGCCATTCAGAAGGGGGCAGGTAATCCTCAGGCAGTCTGGCGGAACATGATTGCAGCGCCCGCGGCTGAAGAGCCAGGCTGGCCCAGTGCCCCCAGCGGGAGCAGGCGGAGCTGTCAGTGCCGTCAGGGGCTGCTCTAGGGATGGGAACTTCGGGTTCTCAGCTGCCACCCGCTTGTCCCCTCATCTCTTCCTCCTGCCTCCAAAGCCTCCAACAGGAGAGCAGGGGATGTCTGAAAGGAAGAGGCAAGTTACCTAATGGTTTTCTAGAAGAAGGTGCATTTCCAGCCCTTCAGAGTTTGCCTTCTGGGTGGGGTGACAGTGGGAGGAGCCCAGTGCTGGCTTCTAGAAGGCAGGCCCCTGGGAACACCCCTGCCATTCTGAGCTGCCCACTGGAAAGCACTTCCTCCTTTCATGAAGACAAACATTCTTCATAGGATCTTAGAATTAGAAGGGGCAGGAGAAGTCATCGTATCCTCCCTCCAGCTTTATGGGTGAAAAAACCCCAGCTGCAGGGTTTCTGAGGCTTGCCCAGCAGCCGGCTGTCTGAACTCCTCAGTGCTGTCCCGGGGCTCTGAAGCCTACATCCCATAGTGGGAAGATGGGAAGATAACCTGAAAGGTTTTCAGGGACTATGCTGCTAATAATCTAGAAACCTTTCAAAGTAAGCATCCCAAATCTAGAAACCTTTCAAAGTAAGCGTCCCACGTTTTTTCATTTTACTTTGCATATGTGTCCCCAGGGGTTAGGGATGATTGAAGATATCAAGTGTTCAGCGAGGGTAACAGTAAACATGCACATTTCTGGGTATAACACTCACGAGGAATGCCTAGGCATTTTAGACATACTTATTTGTTCTGTGAAATGGTTTGTAGAGCCAGGAGAGGTAGCTCATGCCCATAATCTCAGCACTCTGCGAAGCTAAGGTGGGAGGACTGCTTGAGACCAGGAGTTTGGGAACAGCCTGGATAACACAGTATGGCCCCCTCTCAAAAAAGAAAAACTAACCAGGTGCAGTGGTCCATGCCTACAGTCCCAGCTATTTGGGAAGTTGAAGCAGGAGGATAACTTGGACACAGGAATTCAAGATTATACTGAGCTATGATTGCACCACTACACATCTGAGTGAGACCCTATAAGGAAGGAAGGAAGGAAGGGAGGTTTTAATGATACCAAATATTAAGATACAAAATAACCCAATTCATTCAGTTAGAGATAGGGCAAAGATACGAGGTGGAAGAGATGAATCAAAACTGACATTCTGTCTCTCATAAGCTCCTCACCTGCAGAGGCCCTTTCCCCCTCCAAAAAAAAAAAAAAACAAAACTGGCTTTAGTTGACCAAATACTTTATCATGAGAAATTTATTTTTTGTCAACAGGATGTTCCTGTTATTTTGAAGTCCTGTACTTTCAACAACAGTGAAATAAAATGGTAATGGTAGAGTAATATTTATTTCTGGGCAAACTTATGAATATGTAAGAAAAATCCAACTGGTCCAAAACTTGCTTTAACAAATTAAGGCTGCCTCTTTATGCACTTTCTTCATTTATTCTCGTTAAAAAAATTGTGATCTAATCTTCAGTCAGTATTTTTGTCTGATATTCCTAAGTTCTGAATTGTTAACTCATTATAATTTGAAAACTCATGTTTTGAAAAAAAAAAAAATTCCTTTACGATGTACACTAGGTTTGTTCTTTTCTTTATTTCTCTCTCTCTTTAAAAAAAGTTGCATGTGCCACAAAATGGAAATAATTTTTTTAACATGCTGGAACTTCAAGAGTGTGATACGCAAGGCATCTGGGAAGGTATCGTATGATAAATACTTCTAAATGGTAAAATCTTCCCAAATGTCAGGGCTGCTCTTCCTGATTCACAGAGGGCCTATTACTGAGGTGTATGGAGGGAAGTCAGGAGAAATCATCTCTGAATCAAAGACTTGCTCAAAGATTTTGCTGCCTTCTATCACCAAGACAGAGAATCAAACAGGGTTTTATTATTTGTGGAAATAGACCAAAATTCACCACTGTCTGGGCCATTCTGAGCTGAAGACAGGAAGAATACGATGATTTCACAAAACAAATAGTGAGAAACTGAAGTGCTTTGGAGTCTGAATCAGACAGGCCTTTGAACACTGGCACTACTAACAGCTGTGTGACCACAGATGAGTGAAGCCCCCTCTCTGTGCTTCAGAAGACTTGCTTGTAAAATATAAACCTTTTACTACCCTAGTGTCTAAGACCATCTCTCTGAAGAGCAAACATTTCCATGACAACCCACACCAGAGACTTACATGTGAGGCCCTGGGTCAGTGCTCAGTAATTTGAAAGCAAGAAAAACACACAATCTTTATAAAATATAAATCTCTATTCAGTTCTGCCATGGTAATTCAAAATTGTCTGCAGTAAACTGTAAATTTTTTTTTTTTTTTGGAGGCAAGAGTCTCACTTTGTTGCCCTGGTAGAGTGCCAGGCATCATAACTCACAGCAACTTCAGACTCTTGGGCTCAAGCGAGTCTCTTGCCTCATTCTCCCAAGTAGCTGGAACAACAGGTGCCCACCATAACGCCCGACTGTTTTTTCTTTAGAGACAAGGTCTCGCTCTGGCTCAGGCTGGCCTTGAACTTGTGAGCTCAGGCAATCCACCCTGCTCGGCATTCCCAGAGTGCTGGGATTACAGATGTCAGCCACGGCGCCTGGCTTTAGTAAACGGTACATTTAAAATCATAGCAAGGCAATGCGGTGAGTAGCTCTTCATGTTGGGATATGGGTTACTCAGCTGCTCAGGGAGTGTTTGTTCTCAACGGTTGCTGCTTTGAAGGGCTGGGGGGTGCACACCGTTTCAGTGGGTTCCGCTAGGAGGGTCACTATGAAAGTTTTCAGACAGACTGTGTTATGGTCCGTTCTTTCACCTCCCAGAAGCACACCTGACAGTGCTCTGATTCACCCGTGCAAGCTTCCTCTTGCCCAGCTGATGGGTGTTGCAGGGCGGGTTGCATTTGTTTCCATCTGTGTGGATATTGTCTTTCTTGGTTTTGTGTGTCTCAGAACTTTGGTAATGACCTGGTCTGTGACTAAGGTGTTCTTCTCACAGGTATGTTGCTGTTCTGGTAATTCTTAGGAGATGAAGCAGCTTTCTTAAAGGTTCTGCTATGGTCTGAATGTTTCTATATTCCTTAGATTCATACACTGAAACCCTAACCCACAAGATGATGATTGTATTAGGAGGAGTGGCCTTGGGAGGTGATTGGTGGCCTTAGCAAAGAGGCCCCAGAAAGACCCTCACCCCTTCTGCCACGTGAGGCTCCAGCAGGAAGACAGCCGTCTGTAAACCAAGGAGGCCTTCACTAGACGCTTAATCTGTCCGGACCTTGATCTGTGACTTTCCAGCCTCCCAAACTGTGAGAAATAAGTTTCTGCTGTTTGCAAGCCACCCAGTCCATGGTAATTGGTGACAGCAGCACAAGGGACTGACACAGGTTCCCGCCACTTCAGTTGCTGCAGCAGACAGTCCCCTCATGGTCCCCCCACTTCCCTTGTTAGCGAGGAGGAACTGCATCTTCCTTATCACTCCAAAAAATAGTAAAGTTTAACTGATGGTTCTAAAAGATGTTGAGTTCCTTAGAAAGACACTTAACATGAAACCACAAATTAAAAATGAGAGAAAGAAGTTAAAGAAAAAAGAAGCTAAGACTGAGCTAGGAGTGTGGTACTGAAATACTATTTGCTAATAATGGGCTGCACAGTCAGCCCAGTTTGTTCTCTGCAGCAGCTGTTTCAGAGTCTGGGTCTTGGTCTCTGTCTCCCAGACACGCGCGCACACACACACACACACACACAAGGTAGTTCAAGAGAAGCACAATTCTCTCCCATATGAGAGCAGAATGGCTGTTGTGTAATATAACAGACTAAGTTCTTGATCTTATATTAATGGAAAACCCAGCACTGACTCCCACATGACTGCCATTCATTTATTTTGCATGCATTTATTAAGTAACAACTACATGCTCGCTATTTGCTATGCTCTGGGCATACGGCAATGAATAAGATGTTCTTGTTGACCTGGGGAAAATCAGAGTCCAGTGTGGAGGGGAGGCTCACACTGTGCAGTAACTCAGGGCCTTGTGCTACTCGGAGAGTGGGGGGAGCTCGGGAAAGGGTGAGTCTTTATGTGCAGGGAAGTTAGATGTTGAAATCATATTTGCCAACAAGGTAATGAGACTGGAACCAAGAAGGACATCTGCTACTTTAACAACCTGATGTGAAAAGGAACTGGACGGTTTGGGAAAGTTATATTCTCTTTCCTCAACAACGGCAAAGCAAAGCAGCGCTCAGAAATTTCTCAGCATTGTTTCCTGTCGGTGCAGGAATCATCTGTGCACTTACAGAGGGAAGCAGGGCTTGAGATTTTCAGGAAGAGAACACAATTGTGATTAATCTCTGTTCCTCAGGGGCCATAAAACTTTCAAGGCCAAGGATTTGTGGATGTGCCCTCATTTTGGGGGGCAGGGACCGGCCTTAACAAACACATGGAATTTACAGGCTTGATTGGTTCAAAGAAACATGGACTGTATATTTTACTAATTTTAGAAAAAGGGCCTTCACACACACACACACACACACACACACACACTCTCTCTCTCTCTCTCTCTCTCTCTCACACTTCAGTCCTCTCTGATGTAGACCGCATGAAGGATTATGTTAAGCCCAAAGAGCTACCAAGTAAGAATTTCAGAAGAACCCCAGACAATCTAAGAAATCAAAGCTATGGTGGGAAGGACGCTGTCACTGAACCGACGTTCCCGTCTCAGCACCCTTCAATCCGATGAAAATGACCGGACAGGAACCAGGAGATCAGAGCTGAGTGGTGGGCCCTCGGGATGCGTGGCAGAGGCAAAAAAATTCACTACCTCCCCAAAATTTCCCCTTGCCGTGATTAGTTGGTAATCAATTAAAACTTAACAACTTAAGAAAGCACTGATATTGGCCAAAGCAGTAAACTGCTATTGAAGAAACAATATTTTGGGGGGGAGAAGAGGTCTTTGATACTATAATATTTCCCCCAGTCTTTTCAATCTAAATTTGTCCTTTATTGATGAATAAAAGTTTCCCTTAAGCTTTAGCTTTGAGTCTGACATAGATATCTTTAACAAGACACAAGACACTTGAAATGCTAGGTCTAAAAGTTGACTTCCCTGCCAGTCCCACAACAGCATAGCCACCTGTGATATCTTGTGAAGAATTATGACAGAAAGTCTCCTTTGTTTCAATGCTATCCACAAAACAGACCACAAAACACAACTGCCTATTCAATAAATAGTACTACAATTCAATTTTCAAAAGTTAGCCTCTGAAAGACATCTTATTTAGTAGAAAGGTTCAAGAAAATACAGAAGCCACCGGCTGTCACACAAGCTAACATCAGATGTCTTGTGCTGTGTGACTACCTTTCTTCAATCCTGCAGAGAGACTGATGTTAACATTTGTATTTGCTCCATGCTCCAAGTGAGCATTGCCTCTGGCCTTCCTTTAGATTCATTTTAAAAAGAGAAAAGAAAAAGAAAAGTCAGCAAGCTTATTCTACAGATCAGATATAATTATCATCCAATAAACAATGACAAGACATTGATAAACTAAAGGTCACCTAGTGGTTCCAGTCTATGGCTGGGTGACATGTTTAGGCTACGTTTCCATCTTTTACATGAAAGAAGTGTTTATAAGCCAAACCTAAGGTCAATTGTTAATGAAATCAAAATGAGGTTCTCATCACTGTAAAAAGGTTCACAAGGATGCTGAATGCAGACGCTTACTGAGATGTAACTCCATCCTAAGGGGGAAATATTGTTAAGTTGAAATGCATTTAATACATCTAACCTACCAAACATTACAGCTTGACCAACCTTACTTTCAATTTGCTCAGAACACTTACATTAGCCTACAGTTTGGCAAAATCATCTAATACAAACTGTAGACACTCAACGTAGTTTCTACTGGACTCATGTTGCTCTGGGGACATCATGAAATCAAAACCTGTATGTTGGACCATTGTAAGTAGAGGACCATTTGTATAACTTTTTTTTTTTTTTTGAGACAGAGCCTCAAGTTGTCACCCTGGGTAGAGTGCTGTGGCATCACAGCTCACAGCAACCTCCAACTCCTGGGCTCAAGCGATTTCCTGCCTCTTGTCTCCCAAGTAGCTGGGACTACAGGTGCCTGCCACAACATCCGGCTATTTTTTGTTGCAGCCATCATTGTTATTTGGTGGGCCCAGGCTGGATTTGAACCCACCAGCTCAGGTGTATATGGCTGGCGCCTTAGCCACTTGAACCACAGGCACTGAGCCCATCTGTATAATTTTTAGAAGTTAAATATATTTAAAACATCCATGTAATTTTTCAGCTCATGGGTTGCAGTTTACATAATAAAGTCAAGTTTGACATTTTAGAGACTTGCAGGGTTTTTTTGGGATTCTCTGTCTCATGCTGGATCTTGTGTTAGGTTTGCACATAATCTTTAGTTTAATTCTCATGATAAATCCATAGGGCAAGCATTATAATCTTCATTCTTTCATTTAATGAATTTTTCTTGAGCACCATAATAGGCCCAAGAGTGTCCAAGGCTGCAGGGGTAGGGCAGTGAGACACAGCAACACAGCACAAAACAAAACACAGCAACAAAAAGTCCTTGCTGTCCTGGAGTTTACATCTAGTGGAGATGACTTTTCTTAATTATTTTTAATCTAACTTTGTCGTAAGCTAAGTTATTAAAGACTTTTAAAAAGTAAAAAAGTTTATTTAAACAACAGCTGGAACCTGACACAGCTACCTGAGAGAAAATACAAAAAGCGTACAAATCAATAAGTACCTGCTACACCTGATGTGGATGACGCCGTGATGTTAAATAAAATAGGATATGCTTTTGATAAAGTGCTGGGAATTGCTGACTTTATGTGATACGATCAGAGAGGTATAAAGTTCACTATTTAGAAGCCAAACAGACCTGAGATTTTCTACTAATGAGTCAGTAAACTGCATCACAGATGTCTCTTTCAGAACAACAGAAAAGTATACCAAATTAATATTCCAGAGTTGTTGCCAGAATGATTTTATTCTAAATTAATGCTAGTCCTCAAATGGCAGCAGAGACGGAATGAGATAATTCCAGCTCTGGTCCAGTGGATCCTCCTGGAAGGGCCAGTAGGTCTCAGTGGAGAGAGACGGAAGGTGTACGGAGTTGCTAGAGACTGGCAGCTAGTCAGCAGGTGTCTAGAGGACAGCAGCCAACTTCTGCCAGTACCAATTAAATAAATATGCACTGTTTTCCTGCCTCCCTCCCTTATGCTCCCTCCCTATGTCTGAAGGACCCTGGAGAGCTAGAAATAAGATTAGGTAGCAAAGGTGAAGAGGAGCAGAGCAATGGAAGCTGGCTATGCCCACCTCCCGATCTGCAAGCTTTATTGTTAGCAAGCTGTTCTGTTGGAAGGAAAATAGCTGTGACTGAATTAAATTAGCAACATTGACAATTCCATGGGAGTGGATTTTTAAATTAGCTAAATCTAAGATGGTCTTTGTGATGGACTTTTTATTTCCTAAGAATAATTACAAGATTTATCCAGGGCAGAAAACTACTTCTGCTTTTTTTTTTTTTTTGAGATAGGGTCTTGCTTTGTTTCCCAGGCACCAGAGTGGTGACATGACCATAGGTCACTGCAACCTCAACCGCCTGTGCTCAAGTGATCCTCCTGCCTCAGTCTCCCAAGAAGTTAAGACTACAGGTACCGTGTCTGGCTCATTTTTCTATTTTTGGTAGAGATGGGGCCTCTCTATGTAGTTCATGTCTCGAATTCCTGACCTCAAGTTATCCTTCCAGCTTGGCCTCCCAAAGTGGTATGATTATGGGGCACTGTGCCCTGTGTACATGAAAGAAGAAATACTTGTTCTTTTATCTTTAATGTACTGTCAGTCTGTACCTAGATAAAATTCCAAAAGGCAAAGTCAATTTATTTTCATCTGACAATATTTAAATAGTAATATCAAAGCAAATGAGGTTCTGGTGCAGGTTAGAAGGTCTTCCATTTTTTCTGACATTCCCCCTTTTTACTTAATCTTCTTAGATTAAAGACTCTTTGGCTATTTTACCCTGTGATATATTCCAAGGCAAAGCAACAGCTCTGGCAACTGTTCATTGTTGAATGATTAAAAATTGGAAATAAGAAAGTACTTTTTAATAGTAATACTGAAAAATGCATATTTAGTGATTACTGTTAAAAAAAACCCTGACATTTTCTTTACCAGTGATAGAAAATACAATCTGTGTGATGAGATATCTAAGTCTTTTAAATTTGTACCATTTTTCTTTTTCTGTTTCAAGTATATGCTTACCCTCATTTATACTGAAAACAAAATTGACTTTGAGAAGTCAAACTAAAGGATCAGGCTTATCACTGCAGACACTTTGAAGTGACTTATGAGCTTGATAGTCACCAATACATTCTAAGCAGACTTTAACACCAGGATCTAATTCATGCACCTACAGAAATGCATTCTGTAGGTGATATCTTTCTGTATATATTTCTGTTTATAAATATATTTCCATAACAATTTCTTCATTCACCAAATATTTCTTTAGTGCCTACAATGTATATACCAGACACTGTTCTACACTAGAGGGGTCAGTACCACAGAAAAGACCTCACTAAGGTTGTATTCTTTTCCAAGAAATAGAGATTTAGAAATATGAACTAAGTACCATATACAATATTGTGTGGTGATCAGGGGCCTTACAAAAAATAAAACAGAAAACAGGAACAGAGAGTGAAAAAGAAGGCCTCTCTGAGGAGTGACAGTTGGAGATGGCATGCCGTGTGAATATCTGAAAGAACATTCCAGAGAGAGGAGACAGCAGATGCGAAGGCCTTGAGACAGGAGCAGCTCTAAGATACCTAGCGCAAGTGTTGCTCACTACATGCTAAGTGAGCACTCATCTCAGGAATCACTTGGAATAACTCATTTAATTCTCACAATAATCCTACAAGATAATTACTAGCATTAAAACCCCCATTTTACAAGTGGGGGAACTAAGGGAAAGAGATGTTATTTAGTCTCTCATGGTTAACCTAGGAGGAAGTGGAACCAGAATTTGAACTTGAGCAGGCCGTTTGGCTCCAGAGTCCCTTTTCCAAACACAGGGCTACGCTGCCTCTCTCAACAAGGAGGATTCTGGGGCTGGATGCTGGGCAATGTCTCCTTATAAAAGTACTAGCAAGAACTTCTACAGCCTGAAAGAGTACCACCATCCAGATACAATGATATTAGCTTTAAAAACAACTAAGGTTCATCAGTTGGAACCAATATTGTACTTCATAGAACTACAACTGGAATAATAATTCCTCTAGAAGAAAATGAACACACTTGGATGTGTCCAGACACTGGACACCTCTATGCTCTTACAGCCAGCAATGTTAGAGATTTACTTCTTTGATTACATCTGATAATGAAGTAGAGATGGAACTTTGGTAGCTCTGCTCACAAGTTACATCTGGCTTTCCCAGATGGTGAACAGGAAATTGCAAATATACACTGACTGGGGACAAAACAACTACACAAAGCCCAGGCTGTTGGTGAGCAAACATTAATACAAATGCTTGGGGCTGCTATCGACTCACACTATAGCTTGTTTGTTCTCTTGGGAAGGAAAAAAAAAATCCAGAAATCGGATTTTAAGAATCTCAATGAAGAGTTGGAGGAAAACAGTGAGCCCTTTCAGCACTTGAATCACATGTTCAAGCGTCATGGAGGCCGCTTTCTAAGGTGACTCCTACTTACAAACTATAAGCACAAGTTTGTTAAAGCCCTGACATACATTATTTTACAACTACATAAAGGAAACAGGACAGAGACTGTCTGCTAATGTATAGGCTATTATTTTATAAAGACTGCTGTATTTTCTAATACTGAAATTGTATTCAGACAAAGCTATCCTGATTTTAATCTTTAAAGACAGCTCTCTGCAATGTGATTGGCTAATACTCAGAATTTTATCCTGCTTAAGCAATGTAACATTTGTTTGAATCTCCAACATGGTGGGCATGTCTCCTCATGTCAAAATGGACAGTTCTGGCCCTAATGTGAACGGTAACTAGAAGAAAGGTGATATTTTTAATATGTTGAGTATACAGTGATCATCAGAATAATTCACTGTCATTCATAATTACTCCCCAAAGTATGACTTTTTGATTATTATTATTAAAAATATTTTCTGTAGTAAAGCACAATCCTTTCATAATGCATTAACTACTCAATTGATTTCAGAGGGCTTGGGAAATCTTTTAACAAAATGAGCACGTCTTCCTGGGTCAGTGGTGTGCGCATTAGCCTAATTAGGTAACAGGTAAATTGCTAAAACTAAGAGCCTCAGTCTTACAATCTGTAAAGAAGTTAAACAACTTTGAAATTTCTTCATCTTTAAAACTACCTCCAAATTGGAGAGTTCATTTCAGTCACCTCGCCTAAGTTATCTTCAAGTCTGGTATTTTCCTTATACATAAAGCAAACATATTAAGCGTGTGTTTAATGTCAGAAACATGGCTAATGAATTGCTGTTACAAGGGTAAGAAGATAGAGATTGTATTGATCAGTTGAAATCAACATGTATGTTAGGACATGATTTCTGGAAACTTCCGTCTAGATTCTGGAAGTTTTCTTCTTCCAAGTAGGTTCTAGTCAAGAGTCTGCTCCTTCACGTTGAGCAAGTCACTTCACACAACTGGGCCTCAGTCCTGTCATCACTTAAATAATGAAATGACTGGAGCAGAAGAGAATATTGGGTCAAAGACGAGCCTCACATTTCTTTGCTGAACCCAAATTCTATTACTCAATTCCATTTTGACCTGGATTCAAAATTAAGCCTATGAAGCCATAAACATGCTATGACAATGTGCTTCTGATTCAGTATTACTTAATAATATTAATAAACTCCATCCTTCATAATTATTGCTAAAATTAGCTCTTGGTTAATGAAAACAGATAAAGACAATGGATCATATGATTGAAAACTGCAGGTAAATGAAAATTATCCCTTTATCACATTGTCATGATTTTCCATTAGCACATCTAGCTTCTATTCAGTGAACACAGCAGCTGGAAAGTTGGCCGTCAGGGAGTCAGCTACGTGTATGATGACAAGTCCAGCATAAATATAAACAAATACATATAACATTTGTTTGATATATCCTCAAAAATAGGCTCCAGGCACAGAGAATTAACGAGTGAATTATTTGAGTCTATTATTCTGTAGTTCCCAGAATGCAAATTTGTACAACCTACGATGACTGTCCTCAGGAAGCCTACAGTCATCTACCTGGTGGCTCTGCCTTTGAGCAGTACAGGGCCCCACAGCCAAACACCTGAGAAGGAACTCTACCTTAAAATATCCCAGCATCTATTAACTCCTAGTTTAGAAAAATAATCTTTACCTCTGATATAAATGCTGCATGTGTCAGTTTGAACTTAAAATAGCCACTTCTTCCCTGAGTTAGGACCACATACACGACAGCATTACATTTCTCTTTTACTACTGCAATACTTTCACATCTTTTACCCCCCTCAAAAAGGCCTTATTTTGCATAGACAACACACTGTATACCTAGTTATTGATTTTTAAATTTTATTTTCTACCCACTATTCATCTTCATAGAACTTTTCTGGACCTTTTCAAATTGTTTTTACTCTTTTCTTTAGCTGAGGAGTCCTACCTTAGATTACAGGATGTAATTTAAGAATAGAAAATTAGCAAAATCAAATCGTCATTTCCATACTCTATACACAGTTTTAATTCATCCTTGTATTTTCTTATTTTAAAAACGTTGATGCCTATTGATTCACAATCAAAATACTACAGTCTTTCCATATTTTTGTGTACATTGTTTAATTACCTTTTATTAATTTTACATCTCTTTGCCTTGTTTTAATTTTCTAGGTTTGTAATTCGACATTTCTCTTATTAGAATCATTCTGATGTAAAGGTACCGCACTTTCCCAATTTACTTACTGCAGTAGACATTCACTGTCTACTTGTTAGGTTGAATATCCATCTACTTTCCTTCCCCCTGTCCTGGCACAATATCCTCTCTTGTTGCGGAGAACAGATTAGAGCCAGAACCAAATATAATTCAGGTTAGACTGGTCGAGGCAAACGGTGACCCAGGTTGGACAGTCACAACAGTTCAGAGGTGAGTACATGACCCAGACAGTCTTCACGTTTTCATGGTGGGAAAGTAACACACTTCTCCACGGAGAAATCAGATGACCGTGTAGACCTACAGCCACCAGTGGCTTCCTTTTCTGCTCCTTGGAGAAAGTCTACCCAAAAATGAAAGTAAGAAAGGACTCTAGAAGGGATCCGTAGTGCAAGGCAGCACCCCCCAGGCACCTTTTGTATCCAGAGCTGCCTGAATCTCACCTTGCTCAGAAAGTGTTTACCTGCATGAGCTACCTGTTTTCTTATGCCGGCTTGAGTTAGATTCTGTCAACTGCATTTCACTTTTGAGATAGAGTCCATTATGCTCTAGTACCCATTCTGCTACCCTGGGTAGAATGCCATGGCATCATTACAGCTCACAGTAACCCCAAATTCCTGGCCTCAAGTGGTCCTCCAGCCTTAGCCTCTCTAGTGGGCGGGACTATAGGCATGCACTACCATGTCTGGCTGGTTCTTCTATTTTTAATAGAGATGGGGTCTCGCTTCAATACTCCAAGAAGATGCTTCTAAGAGTTCCTTAATGCCAAGGAATAACTTGCACACTGGGAACCTCAGGCTCAATATTTGATGTGGTTGAGTATCAACTATAAATTCGGAATGTCTGCGGGCAGTAAGGCGGCATGAGTGAAGGACATCGCCCCATGAGAATCAACAGGCGGAGTCAGGGAGAACTTTATACCCTAATTTCAATTATGCAGTTTCAAAGGGTCATCCTGCTGGGAAAATCCAAGGTGTAATTTTTAACCAAGCAATAGCACAAAAATATTCTTTCTTCTGTGAATTCAAGCACTAAAGACCTGTAAATTAAGGCTAGAAGGCACGCACGACATCTTAATTCCCTGCAGCTTGTTTTTCATCTGCGCCCAAGTTAGTTCTTAGGGCTCTGGAGAAGATCAGGTTCCCTATGTGTGTATATCTAAAATGCTTGCTGCCGCTGAAATAGAAGTGACTTTATGAGATGAATCCCTAGGAGGCTAGTTAATTCTTTCTAGGCACTCTGCCTGAGCAGTTGCCCAGGCCAGAAACCTGAGAATCATCCACCACTTTCTTTTTCTCCCTCTAAATCAAATCAATCACCGTAGTCTGACAACTACGCTTGGTAACAGTATTTTTTGAATCCATTAATTTCTCGTCATCTACAACGCCACTGTCTGTAGGTGGGTTACTATCACCTCCTGCCTGGGTTAGGGCCAGGGTTAGGGCTCTCAACCCCACAGCCTGCATTTTCACCCACTCCCCCACCAGTCCCTCATACAATGGGAGGGGCGAGGCTTTTAAAATGCAGAACTAATGAGGTCATTCTCTTCTTCACCCTTCAGTGTCTTTGCATTGCCCTAAGGATGGAGTCCCAGATGCAGTCTGGCTCCTGCTTAACCCACCCTGCTCTGGTAACCTGGCCTTCCTGCAGTTCCCTCAATAACAGAGTCCGTCATTCCACAGGCTCTCCCTTCAACCCAGAACATCGAGTTACCTGCTCTCAACCTGATCATTCCAACTACAGGCTGAGTATCCATTACCCAGCAATGTTTCAGATTTTGGATTTTTGCAGATTTTGGAATAGTCCATACACATAATAAAATATCTTGGGCTAGGACCCACGTCTAAATATGAAATTCATTTATGTTTCTCATATCTACTTTACACACATAGCCTGAAGGTGACTTTATACAATATTTTAAATAATTTTGTGCATGAAACAAAGGTTGAGTGCATTTTGACTATGACCTGTCATACAAGGTCAGGTGTGGAATTTTCCTTCTATGGTGGTTTCAACTTTCAGAGCATTTCAGATTTTGAATTTCAGATTAGGGATATTTATCCTGTACTCTGTTCGGCCTTGTTTTTAAATGTCACTTTCTTTGACATTGAGACCTTGACTGAGTCCCCCCACATAAAATTTCATAAATTTGTTTCATCTCCTTTGGGTAAATTTATTCAAATTGCAATTAATCATTTTAAGGCTTATCTATTTAAAATCTGCCATTATCACTAGACTGTGAGCTTCCTGCAGGTGAGCACTTTTCTTCTTCCCCTGATTACAGCAAAAAGATCATTAACTATCTATTCATCCATACAACTAACCTTATCCCTCCTCCAACTAAGGTATGACAATATTTTTTCTCCCTGACTTGATGGGACAAATATTGAAAGACAATTCCCCATGAGTGTCTTTTGTTTTTGAATGGCTTAGAAAGCAGAGGAATGGATAACTTTTGTTCTGGGCTGTCTTTTCAAGAAAATGCAAGCCACTCTGGAAGACAGAAACAGTGCTTTTTTTTAAAGCAGAGGGCAGATTTGTTTTGTGTAGTGTTAAAAAAAAAAAAAAAAAAAAATGTGACCTTCACTGCAAAGGTCAGGTAGATTTGCTTGTACTCATTATAAAAGACTGTGAATCCAGTGTGCCTGGCACTCCCCTGGGCTGCTCCGTGTTGCTCCCCCTGGGTGTTCAGGGCCAGGAGAACTGATGTGAATGTAGAGCTGTGCCTTGAGTAAGAAAATTGCTGTGTCTCTGACCCTATATTCTCATAACTGCCAGTCTTCGTGGGACCAAGCAAGCAAGTAGGGTAAAATTTAAGACCAATAGAGTCCCTGATGAAGAAGGTCACCCATGTTTTATAATTTTAACATTTAGAAATATTTTAATTTTGGGGCAGCGCCTGTGGCTCAAGGAGTGGGGTGCGGGTCCCATATACCAGAGGTGGCGGGCCTCAGCCAAAAACTGTGAAAAAAAAGAATTATTTTAATTTTTTGCATCTAATTTCCTACTAGATACTCTTAAGCCAGGAATCCGTAGGCTAAGGTACAAGGATGAAGCTTCACAGCATTGTGAATCCCCCACCCTGGAAGCACAGTTTTCACGTGGTTCTTAAATTAAGTAAATTGGTTTTATCAGATTTTAGAAAGAAACATTAAGAAACACCTAATGGTACATGATTTACCTTCTTATGAATACTGTAAATTTACTCAATGTATATTAGAGTGTGATTTCTTCATTAAGCATATTTTTATGCCAGATTTCCATAATACTAAATCTAAAATCCTCATCTGTCAGCCTTGTTTATCTCATGATTAGTTCTAACTCTTTGAGATATATGTGTGGTATAAGTGTGTGAATTTTAACTAACACACGCATGCACACATATGCATATTTACAGGGTGGCTACTTATGCCAGACATTGTTCTACAAGTTTTACACTTGTTAACTCATTTATTACTTTTATTACTTATAATATCTATATGAGGCACGATTATTATTAGTTATTATTATTGAATGCTACAGATGAGGAAACTTAAGAACAGAGAGGTTAACTAACCTGCCTAAGGTCACACAGCTAGTAAGTGCAGGAGGAAGATTTAAAACTAGGCAGGCAAGCACGTGGAGTAATCTATATAGAGATGCTCGGCTACCTGGGCTTCACAACTTGATTAAAAATGTCAAGTTTTTTAAAATTCCTTTTGCTGTTTCACATTGATCTAGGTGTGTTACTTTATTTAATTTTAATTGCACTGGTAACTAATATAAATATAAAATAATGACAGCTTACCAAGAATTACATTCCAGAAATTTTCATTATTTAACAAAACCAAACCTAGTAATATTAAAGCATTTCACAAAATGGGGGTTAAGTTACAAAGTGGATCTAAAACGTATGTTGGGGAAGAGAAAAATCTTATTTTCAAATCTGATAGAATTCTTCTTAGGGAAATAACACGTTTAGCAGAACTTCTTAGTAAGTTGCTGGGAGGCACATGCCTGGGCTGCAAGAGAAAGAAAAGGCCAGACCCAGGGCAAGTCCATTTGCTCTTAAAAAGAAATTGAGGAAAACGTGGTTCCTTCTCAGGGCTAGCCCAGGAGAGAGGCAGTGAGAGTTGAGGACACGAGAGGGGAGGCATGGACTGAACGGCAGCAGACCGGGGATGGAAGAGGACGGGGCTGGAGGAAGCCACTGAGCAGGTCTCTGTGCTGCAGACGACGGGGGAAGCTTTAAAAATAAGGAGAAAAATGAGGATTCAAACAAAACGCCCATCACACTGCTCTGTCTGCTCCTTACCCTGCCCTGTACCTGCAGATCTGGGCAGGATGTAAAAAAGGGGTCTGTGTTTCCCAGATCCCTCTACAAGTTTCATGTTATGCCTGTGTTCAGCCTGCTCAAAGTCTGTGAACCAGAACATTCTGGATTGACCAAAAACAGACAGATGACACCTGAAAGAAACTAAACGTAGAGTGGAGAGGGAGGATGTGGGGAAAGCAGGGTCCGAAACACACGTGTCCGTGGAGAGGGAAGATGTGGGGAAAGCAGGGTCTGGAGCACAGGTGTCCACAGGGAGTGGAGAGGGAGGATGTGGGGAAAGTAGGGTCTGGAGCACAGGTGTCCACAGGAAGTGGAGTGGGAGGACGTGGGGAAAGCAGGGTCTGGAGCACAGGTGTCCACAGGGAGTGGAGAGGGAGGATGTGGGGAAAGCAGGGTCTGGAGCACAGGTGTCCACAGGAAGTGGAGTGGGAGGACGTGGGGAAAGCAGGGTCTGGAGCACACGTGTCCGTGGAGAGGGAAGATGTGGGGGAAGCAGGGTCTGGAGCACACGTGTCCACTGGGAGTGGAGAGGGAGGACGTGGGGAAAGCAGGGTGCAGAGCACACGTGTCCACGGGGAGTGGAGAGGGAGGACGTGGGGAAAGCAGGGTCCAGAGCACAGGTGTCCACGGGGAGTGGAGAGGGAGGACGTGGGGAAAGCAGGGTCTGGAGCACAGGTGTCCACGGGGAGTGGAGAGGGAGGACGTGGGGAAAGCAGAGTCTGGAGCACACGTGTCCGTGGAGAGGGAAGATGTGGGGAAAGCAGGGTCTGGAGCACATGTGTCCACGGGGAGTGGAGAGGGAGGACGTGGGGAAAGCAGGGTCCGGAACACACATCTCCGTGGAGATACTGGGAGGACTGTGTCCCCATCTCTCTGTGATGGGGAATCAGGCCAAGGTTTCAAAACTTTGCAAGGATGA